>CASHTH010000134.1:0-14137 GCA_030341885.1 Geodia barretti
GCGGGCCCCTCGGGCTGTAGTGATACGTGAGTACAACAACATTTTCAGCACTTTCCAGCATTAAAGTGACACATAAATGGCAGCTAACAAGTTCCTTGCGATATAGAGCATTCACGAAAATGCACCCACAAGCTATGAAGAGTACATACGCTAACATGTTTATGTAGAGAATTGGAACACACTACTGAGGACGAGAGAGTAGGCATACAGTTCAAAACTGTACTGCATGCAGTGAAATGTCCTCAATTGCTCTGCAGCTTTTCCAGCACCTATACGTGAGTGAGAAAGTCTGTAGTGAAACCACCCTCATCAATGAAAATAGCACTATCTGAAGAAACTCACCTCTCCAAAATCGCTAGGAAGAAAGTGCTGCAAGAGCAAATCCGATAGCAAACAGCAGTTAACATGCCTGCAAAAACTGCCAACTGCCCTAGCAGAAACACCTAGGTCACACTTGGTGCTTAAATCAACATCACTAGAAAGACGAAGGAAAAAAAGAGCTATTGGGCAACAAATAAAGAAGAAGAGAAGGAAACACAGGCAAGTGAGCTTGTGCTGCAAAACAGACTTAGCTGGCGTACATATGACAAGTTAAGAAAAACAGAAGGTCTAACAACATGCTCCTCACGTAAGCGGCTAGCTGACTTGATTGATGATGCCACACAAAGCAAAAGAAGCGCACAGATCTTCCCTTGATGGTGAACAAAGAAACCTGTTACAGGAGGCATTATCATGGCCACCTGACAAAGTAGTTAATGGTCCTCAGCTAGCTAGAGACAATGGACTAAGCTGTAGCAATGGTGGACAAATGATCAAAGAGTACTTGCGTAACAACAATATCCCGGCAGCTAATAATAATCAAAGGCCTTTAAGGGCAGCTAGGAGGTGCAAAAAAGGGTCAATGGCCACACTGATGTAACATTTCCTACAGTCAAAAATGAGAAGGCCACTTAAAAGCACGTGTGGAAGCGGGTGAGATAACCATTGGTGAGGAGGTTGTACCTACCACATACGACTTTTTCAGTGTTAACGCTCAGACAAACACATTGGAAATGCACAAAGCAACAGCATGTGCACGGAAATACCCCTTATAAGCTATGACGAGAAAGGAACATGAAAATATGGGAATCGTGAGGGAAAACGGCGATGCCTACTTTGCAAGTTTAACACATGACGAGGTTAAACAACGTCTTGAAGAACTGAATATTTCTTTTACTGAATCAGATGATACTGTTGTCATTGCTTCACGTGCAAGACATATCAAAATATGGCATGACCACTCGTCCATAGCTAATCATGGGTACCTTCTTGTTATGGTATCCTTAATCTAGGATCCGGCATTCTTCTACACAAGACAAGAATCACGGACATGAGTTCGCTT
Source organism: Geodia barretti (assembly GCA_030341885.1). Lineage (NCBI taxonomy): Eukaryota > Metazoa > Porifera > Demospongiae > Tetractinellida > Geodiidae > Geodia > Geodia barretti. Next base: position 1,382 of record CASHTH010000134.1, read on the forward strand.
TTTCATGGTGATGGTCCTGCTGCACAGTTTGAAGCAGGAAATAAGCAGGGAGGGCATTATTGTTGTGTTGGATGTGGGGCACACAGTGGAAGATTCTCAGATATAGCATATTGCTATCGTGCCCCAAAAAGAAATCTGCAGGAGAGGCAAGAATTTGTTCTCAAAGGGAAGGCTTGGAGGAAAGGGGGTAAGTGTATAGTGTGTGCATGCATTCACATTGATTGTGGCTACTGCCATGAAGGGTAATGGTGACTTTTTGTAATGTATACCATACAGGTATAAACCCACTGGATGCATGTGAGTTCACGAACTAAAAGTAGACTTGAGCAATAGATCGTTGTCACAGCAGGGAGAAGAAGGCAGACCTCGAAGAGAGATTTTGAGGAGTTGCGCAGAGGAATCACAAACGTACCTTCATTGCTGCAAGGATGCCCAGAGACTCAGTAGAAGAGTTAGTCTGAAAGTATGGGATATCTCCAGTAGAGCCACTAACATGATGTTAAAGGGTCATCTTAACACCTAATTGACGAAATTAGAGCTCAACTAAAAGGCGAGAATAGACACATTTTCTAAATCTGTGCAAGGAAAGGAAACACTCAGATGCTCAGACTATAGAAAAGGTGCTATATTGATACTTAAGGCCTTGCAAGACACAATACCAGATTCTCCTTGACAGCATTGCTTTCTACTGCAGTGAAATAACAGAGCTACTCTACTCCCATCAGAAAACCGGACGAAACAATCAGTGCTTCGTTTACACAACCTTGCATTTGTTCATGCCAAGTTATGTTCCGATCACCTAAGTAGTCCAAAGACAATGTCACAAGGAGAATGTTTGGTCGATATTTCTACGCAATGACAACACATTCTCCCCTAGCATAATACCACCTCGATTCCTAAACACAGAGCAGGAAGAGCGTATGTTTCGGCAGTGCAAAGCTATTACTCGGACCACTTCAAACCAGCACACAAGTCATATTATCAACAATACTCAGCGGTGTTAAGGCATGACCCCAATGCGTGGCGTAATAAATCCGCACACATGAAGATTACGGAGGGGGTGCATTCTAATTGACGCGCGGTAGCGCATTTTTGGTAGGGACGTTTGAACTTTGACCTTCCATCTCTTTGCGTATACGGACCCGCGACCCAGGGGAGGTTGGGAACAGCAGTCGTAGCCCGACTCTGGCGCTGTTTTTGAGGTTAAACTGCAGAACGACGTGTGATATAGCCATATCTTGCAGGGGAAGCGGATTGTACATATGCCAATCGATTTGTGGTGCGTAATGAGTCAAGAGCAGTCACAAGTAACCCCGTTTTTTTTTCATAAGTTACTAACCGTCTGCGCTGTATCTTTCCCCAGCGGGATTCTGCAAGTTCTACCTATATTGATAGGTTCTGGTTCCTGTCTTGCATCACTGCTATGCAGGAAGTGCTGCTCCTAAGCTAGCCAAAATATTCACTTGTAACTCCCGGCAACTTAGTCACGTGACCTGAATTTTCACTTTCAATGTTTTTTGTTGGTGTTATTTACCGAAGAGTTTAATGTGCACCATACTTAAATATTATTTACCAATTATACATGTCAATATCAGTGAGGTGTTTTAAATGTAGCTGTGTCAGAACCACTCTCCGTGTTCACTGCGAGATCAGAGTAGAAGCATTGATCTTTGCTACGAACATATCTTGAAAGCAGCTTTTTTACATCTTCAGCTTTTTCCTTTTTAATGGGAAGTGGATATTGATGGTAAAGGGGGGAGGAATGCACTCAAACCCACTCCGAGCTCCCCTTTTCTTGAGAAAAGACACACATTGAGGCACCTCTTCAACGTCATAGGTATGTCGTACCCAAACTTCAGATGGGTGCTCAAATGAGACAAATTTTCCATTTACTCTTTTTTCACCTCTGCCAAAGTTAAACCATACTGCTCTCTAAAGGTTTAATATTCACATCCTTCGTACGTTCAGTATATAGCCTTTGAAGATGATGACTAATTTCTAAAGAATTCTTGCTCCATTTCAATGACTTCCACTCTTGAACCAACACTGATCACAGCTTTGCAAACATGATAATATCAATGCTGTGGGGTATATACCGCTTCATCTTTAGAAGCGTACTTTTCTATTACAGCAAAGTTTCGGTCAGTTGGGCCATATGTGTGGCCAGGGACTAAAAACGCCTTGAATACACATGGCGACGAATTAAATAGCTATCTGCCCAAAATATGCTCCACTTGGCTCCTAAAGTGGTCTTGAAAATAAAATGAGCAAGACAAGATATAACATCATTAGGCCCCTCTTTTAGCCAGCAGCTCATGCCACATAAAGGCCATCATATAATACCTGAATAAACCCCAAAAAGGTAAGTCCAAAGCAGTCTGCAATAAAATTGCTGCCGTACAGCGAGCTTTGGTGTGTCAAAATGGCAATGGCATCGATGCTGTTAAAACGGAGGAAGGCTGCAGTTTTTGCAGGCCATGAGTCGTCGGAGGCTGACAGATAACCGTATTCATCATCATCAATCCGAACGCACGTGCAATGATACCATTCTCCCTTACACTGTATATATAGCTTTATCAGTCTCTTGTACCTCGCTCTTGCCACACTCCACATGATATTCCATGCCAAAAATGACAATAAAACGCTTGGAGGCTTGGTCGACAAAAGGGCCTTTCTTCACGATTCGAGAGTGCTGCAGCCAGAAGGTTGTTTACTACGGTTGCGGTAACTAAACCTTTAAGCGCCTTTTAAGCGCAGTGCGTTTTTTTACCGGAGTCCTTGATGTGTATCACAAATCATGACAATATTGAACTCGAGGACATACCGCTTGAAGGGGGCGTGTGTCCTTGCTTTGAATCACAGTCCTCACAACTCTTTGGCAGGTAGGCTTGTCACAGATTCATCAGAGAAGGCTGGGCGGCTCGTGCAGCGCCTACTTGAGTACTACACGTGTCCCAAATACCACTCAGTGCGAAGAACCCGCGAGCGGACACCCGTGGCGGCGCGCGTAATAACTGCGCGCGTATGGAACGCCATCAGTAACAAAAATCTGGAGTCGACCTCTAAACTCTCAGGTCGGCCTCTAAACTCTCAGGCGACCCCTGATCTCTCAGGTTTTCTCAGGTGCACCTGAGACGTTTTCCGAAGCCAATAACGGGGCTGCCCGACCGCATGACCTTTGAACTATTTTCCACGTGGCCTCTAACTTGCCGCCATGGCTACGACAACGAAGTGTGTTCTGGTGTGCTTCGGGGAGAGGAAGAGGCCTGTAACCCTCGCAAACGACGCAACCGTAAATGATTTAAAGTTAGCTATCGTCAATGAATATCAGGACGTTTTGCCGCGGAGTAGCTCGTCGACTGACCAGAGCGTCGCTGATAGGCTTGTCCTGCAAATAAAATCCGAAGATTGGGATGGAGCGTTTGTCGATTTAAAGGATGAAGCTGATGTACCAGACAGGTCTGTCTTGCGAGTTGTTGAAGAGAGCCAGAAGGTGACTTTAGTAGTGTGAGCTAAAGCAACTGGATTTGAATGTTATTTTTGTAGGATAATGTTACTGATGCAGCCCAAGTGTGCTCTGGTTTCACAAAGCGGACAGAAAAGGAAAAGAATGTTCTGGCCAAGCTGTTTAGCTCGAGTTCTTCGATTTCACGCAAGCGTCCTATGGCGTTTGATCCGATGGCTGAATCAAGCAATTCCGAGTTTCAAAGAAAGAAAAAGTGTGTTGTGAGGCCAGTAAGCCGAGATGTCATCTTTTTCGCTGAAAAGTGCGGTCGTGTGCCGCAGAGAGGCCTAAAGGTGTCTCTAAGTAAAGAAGGTCGCATGAAAAGTCTGGTTTTTAAGCGAACAATGACGTCTTTGCAAGTGCAGGAAGAAATTCACCGAGGGTTTAAGTCTGTTTGTCATGATGGACCTATCCATTTTCTTTGTGCCATGAAGGATAACAAGCTTGTTGAGTCGTCTATTGTGCAGCTGGGTGGAGATGATATTTGCGGGAAAAGGGGAGCTGTGTATGTGTATCAAGACCCTAAGGTTAGAGTGGAGAATTTTCTAAACATCCAGTTATTATTCTGTTTTCCATCATTCACAGCCTGTCAAATTGTCAAGCAGTGTTGAAGAGAGTTCTGATACAGATTTGGATGAATTACCTAATTTCCCTAGTGTAAGTAATAGTTATATTAACACACTTAGCTAACTTTTAGTTTTTTAATGTGTGTGCACGAGAATGCCGGTCATCGTTAGTTTGCGCGGTGTTGCAAATGGTGGAGCAGAGACAGTTTGCCAGTTGTGCTGTGGCCAAGCTCTACGCACCGCCTGTGTCGAAAGATGCCTACAATGTGAGTAACGATGTTCTGCCTTAGCCCCGTAGACCTCCCTCCAGACAACGTGGGCATGTATGGGCAATCGAGCGTCGAAGCACAGCAAACCTGTCAGAAGAAGTGTGCACTATCTGGTTATTGCACACTGAAGTGTACATTGCGTGATTTAATGCACACTTTTCCATGCATCTGATTGGTCAGAAGTCAATAAGTATATACAATCATGGCTACTCTGTGATATTGTTTCTATAGCCTTGAATTGGGAGGGGGTTAAGAGTTTACAGCTTACTTCCTTTTGTAATCACAGAACACTCCAAAAATCTGGAAACCAAAAGATGATGAGATGGGTGTATTGGAGAATGGTGAGTATTTGCAGTGTTTAGCTCTACTAGATTTTGCATGGGTTGATCAAAGGCACCGCCAGTTCTGTATTTTTCATACAGAAGTGTTTTTGTAAGGTGCCGTACTGTATGAGCCTTGCTGTGCCTCGTGCTGTATTGAACTTGTTAGCTAGCTAGCTCTTATAATATACAAAATGTAGTCGTTTTAGCACAGTGTAAAGGCGTAATATTTTTACAGGGAATTGCTATTTATCTATTTTTCAGCTGATTCTTGCCGTATGAAGTTTGTGTGCTCACTGTCCCTGAAGGAGGGCGTATCACATGAAGTTGAAAGAGTGAATATTTACTCCAGTGTTATGACACTGTTCACAATGAATCGAGAAGTAATCTTACAGGAGTACCCCTTGCAAATTCGTTTTAGGGGAGAGAGAGCAGTTGATGTGGGTGGTGTCTCTCGAGATTTTTTTTCTGCGTTTTATGATGCTGTTTATGCCAAGTATTGCGATGGTGTGTCGCTCCTTTATCCTGTTGTCAACCCTCATGTGAAAACATCAGAACTGAAAACACTTGGGCTAGTTATATCTTGTGGTTATCTCCTTTCTGCTGTCCTTCCTGTTCGCATAGCATTTCCTACCCTTGCTGCAATTTTGCTTGCAAAATCCCATGACTTACCTGATCATGTCATGGTTGATTCATTTGCTGGCATACTTAGTGCCCATGATTCAGCTGTTATTCAATCAGCATGCAGAAAGGTGGAGTTCAAGGAGCCTTTTTCAGAATCTCTTGAAACAAATTTACTAACAGTATTCAGTTGTTTTGATTGCCGGCAAGCACCATCTGTAGGCACTTTCTCCCATGTTGTTCGTGATATTTCGAACTATCTGTTCCTCAGAAAGCCTTGTGCCTTTATCAATGATGTTCGTGCAGGAATACCCTCGGTTCATCAACGGTTTTGGAAAGCCATGAGATGCCGAGATTTGTATGACTTGTACAGGTCTATGCAAGCTTCCACTGCTAAAGTGCTGAGTATGCTAAGCGAATTATCACCTTCTACACCAAAGGAGGAAGTTGTGCTGTCGTACTTACGCCAGTACATAGGAAACATGCGGCAGGAAGAGTTGCAAATTTTCTTACGGTTTGTGACAGGATCTTCTGTTTGTACAGCAAATCCACTTCTTGTTACTTTCAACAATCTGGAGGGATTGGCTCGTAGACCTGTGGCCCATACATGTGGGTACACACTTGAACTATCTACTTCATACGCTTCATATTCAGATTTTGCTCAAGAGTTTTCTTCCGTTCTCAATACTTGCCAGCAGGATAATCTATGGAACATGGACGCTGTGTAGTGCTTCTTATGTCACTGAGAAGTATTATACGCTTTGCATGCATTTATATGGAGTCGTAATTGTATTATGATTGTGTATTGTATATGCTGCTCAAAATGTTTAAGTGTTGAACTTGTAAGCCTCACGGTAGCTACATACACATGCAATAACAGAATTTACATAAAACTGTGATGATTGTCAACAGTACATTTTATTGCGAAAGTATAGAGAGTGCTTGTTCATAGAGTTCAATTCCATGATTGCTGCTCTCGGCTAGTGGGTCCACACTTGCTCGTAGCTGAGAAAGCACCTCATCTGAAAAATGCAAATTATTCTCTGGCACCCTAACAGATCCCACATTATCGTCTGGGGGAATAGGCCCATTGGTGTCAACACCATAATATGAGTCATTCACATTGTCCATAAAATCCAGTGCTACCAAACCCGAATGTTGTAAGCGAAGGACCCCTTGTGTGAACAGTTGTTGAGGAGAGAGATGTTGTGCAGTGCGAATGCTGTGACTATTCCAACCCTGGACAAAGCAGTCAATGGCACGATTTATTCTGGGCAAGTACACATACTCCAGCGCATATAGACACACCGCATTGGTATGCTCCAGCATACCCTGACTTTCAAGAAAGTAGAACAGACGGTAGTAGAGCTTTGTCACACAGGCATGATAATCTCTCCATAACCTTTCGATTCGTTGGTTATGGGTAGAACTTCCAACTAGCATGCTATTACGGTCTGGACCACGATTATGGAGCATGTATCGAGCAACATGCATATTCTCCCCGCCATGATCAGACCTCACCCTAGATGGTACACCAAATCGCTGAATTCCTTCCAAAAATGCGTTTAGAACTGTCGAGGAACGGTTGTTGGTGCTGCATCGCATGAACACAATCATTCTACTGTACCCATCAATTCCTGCATGTGTGACAAACCGCCAACGAACACACTTGTGATGTCCATCTGCAAAGGAACAAAATAAACAGTGTTAGCTACATGCAGAAATACTGCAGTGAGTAGCTACTTTATTGATATGGCCAGCTTTTTGGTTATTAACCATATCATATTTTTTACCTATGTGCCACAAGGAATTAGGGCCAGGGACTGAGTATGGACGACGAACATGCAGATTGCTTCCCCATCGAAGGGCTCGATTGATAGGATCAGTGTCATTTATGACCTGGCGAAGACGTGATCGTGTCACATAGTAGCCCAATGCACGCAACCGTCCCATAACCATAACCTCTCCCAAATAAGGCAGCTCCTGGCGTGTCTGTTCAACAAGACGTCTCAGCTCAGAGTCATCAGGTACGATTCTCGGGTCTTCAACCATGTCATATTCGACGCGGCGTCGATAGACAGTCATTCGTGACACTCCGAAAAGGGCTGCAATTTCAACCCAGGTAAAAGAAAGTGAGCGGAGATATTCCAGTTGTTCCTGTGGGATCAAAAAGCTGGGTCTACCCCGTTGATGAGGTTGGTAGAGAAGGGGGGCACGATATGAAAGTGGCAGAAGAACTTTCGACGGCAGTGCAATATTCAAGCCACTGAATTCGAAGAGAGTGGAGTAGTCGATTGAGCGCCAAAAACCTATGCCGATATTCTTCAACTATAGCACTCTCTTCACCCTCGACAACTGATTCACCAGCATCGAGAACTGCCACCAGGTGCCTACAAACGCCTTCACACATTTCGAGACGTTCTATGGCATACTCCGCATAAGGGACGCTTGAGATACCAGCTTGTCGCCCCAATTCTCCTAAAAACCGGGCGAGATCGGAGAAGTATTCGTCCCATCCCCAGGTCACAGGGTCTCCTTCGTCGTCCATCTCCAATAAGTGCTCACTTTTCGCGCATGCGCAATTAACTAACTGGGGGGTCCTGAACGATCTCATGTCGACCCCAGAGTGGCCGGGTCGACCTGAGAGTTAGACAAACGTTCAGGAGTTATTTTACTCTCAGGGCGTCATGAGAGCTCTCCGGACGACCTAAGAGCTCTCAGGTCGACCCCACAAAAATCGCGCCGACCCCGGAGTCGTTGCGATTTTTGATACTGATGGCATGCCATACGCGCGGGACAACAGGCCTCAAACTTTTTTTTGGGGCAGGGGTGCCCAATAGCGGCCAAAATGGGCCTCCCTTTGCACCTCCTCATACAAGCGGAGAAACAGCGCATTTGGAAGGACTAGAGTACAGAGGGGAACCCAAAAATGCACTTAGTGCTGTAGTGCCAGCAACTCCCACGCGTTCGGCCATTGTTTACTCTCGGCCGTTGAACAGCCGCAAATATACCGCCACCACCGACCTTTGCGTAACCTTTGCATGGGCTGGGCCAACCTGCCACGAACTTCGGCTCTACGAGGCGTAATGCCTGAAGTTATTAGTCCAGGCAGGGCAGGTACTGGCAGTGGAGGGATAGCTAGCCTTGTTAGGTTTATACTATGACCGCCACCGCCCGGTAGCTCATCGCAGCTGGGTTGGGATGTCTGTTGTAGCTGGCTATTCAAAGTTTATTGGCATCCCAAGAAACGTCGATGGAGTCTACTCAGTCATGGACGTCTGCACTGCGCGCTCCGAATATTTTACCATTTTATAGCACGTGAGAGGGACAGGTTGAGGGACGGGGAGACATATACTGGTTGGGAAGGAGAAATGATACAAGTGAGGGGATTACAGGAAGAGGAACGAGGTACATATGAAAAGTTCGATAATGATGCGTAAAATTCAGCACAAAATATATCAGGAGGAACTCAGGAGAGTGGAGGATCAGGAGAGGGAGACTAGGCAGCAGCTGGAGGAGCAGAAGAGCCACACTCCATCTTTTCAGCAAACACTGCAGCAAAGATTGGTGTTCTCCTCAGGTATATAGCTACAGTTACATTGTTACCATGCAACGAACACATTAACATGCAGAACTTTCTGGCCCTGTACAAACTCATCTGTTCAGAGGCTCCCTCTCCTGACGAGATACACACCAAGGTAGTAAAATATAACGTACATACTTACATCGTATTTTGCTAGGGAAAACTGTGGTTGGAGGAATTCCTGAAGCTTGGACATGAAGAGAGGCTGGAAGGATTCCAAAAGAAGTTCGTGACACCATACATCCATTGTATGGTGTATACATGGCAACCTGTTGAAGTTTTCAGGACAGGGTAAATGAAATATTGTGAGAGTTGACATCACCATCATAGGTGTTGAGAAGAACAATGACACAGCCATACACCACTTCTACTCCAGCAACAGGCACGATCCCTGCGGTGAAGTCCTACGCACTATTAGGCCTCCTAAGAGCTGAGCATTGAACAGGAGTGAGTTTTTGATAATTCTGCTCTACATTACAACTCAGGAGGCACTCAACCTGGGTGATTTGTAGCAATCTCTGGTGGTTACCGTTCTTCAAAGCGTTGTCAATATCATATGAGCAATCAGAGCAGCCGTTACATGGGCCAAAAACATCCTCAAAACAGGGAAATGAGTGGAAGCTGCTCTGAGTATTCTCAGGTTACAAGTACAATAGTCACCAGAGTAAGGTCCACAGGCACAGTACCTACTACTTTGGTGTAGTGACCATAGGGACAACCCATATCACATTGAGCCAAAGCTTGCCTGACTTTTTCTAGAGGCTGTTCAAAAGCTGTGCTAAAACTTAAAATGGCACTGACTTCAAATTCACTTAGAGGTTTGCACTGCTTTGAGCACTCCCACATCTTAGACTCGGCAGGTGCCTTATCAGAAACTTTCCCATCTGAACCACAACCCACACTCCCAGCCTGAGAAGGGTTACTGTTGGAGGCAGCATCTTTACTCTCTTCATTCTTAGTGCCAACCCCTATGGGAACTTCTTTTGCAACAACACACTTCCCTCCCTCATTAACAGGGATTGGGGGATCTCTAACATGCAGGTAGGCTGCCTCATAATAGAAGGGCTCTGTAGAACTACTGGCAGCCCTTTCCAAAATCATTGCGTTCTTAAGTAGGATAGATTTAATCAGCTTAATGCTAGCTAGCAAAAACCCAGCATGCTTCCTACGTATTTGCAAGGCTTTGCAAACGCGTTTTTTAACTGCCAGTCTACCCACAGTCTGTTGCAACTCTGCTCTGGTCAGTGTATCTGCTACACCAGCACGCAGGGACTTGAACTCCTCCTTGAGTTTCAACAAAACTTCACCATCAGCTAGTAGGTTGGCCTTGACGCTCCTATAAAAGTTTTCAATTGCGAGTTGGTTAGGCTGGGCCAAACTGTATCTAGCCTTTGTAACTCTCTTTAGTTTGGTATAGCTGTGGGACTTTCTGAAGTACCTTAACATCGCACTATGGTTTGAGGCATGGTACTGTTGAAACAATGCCAGCCTGGACTACGGTATGATTTATGGTACTGTTGAAACATAGCTAGGAGCCTGGCACTACGGTGTGAGCCATAATACTCACGAAATATTGCCTTAAATTTTTCATGGTTGGTTTTATAAGCTGCCTTGCTAGCTCACACTTCAGTCCAGGATTTGCATCATAGCGGGGTTTTGCAGCAGCCTTTCGTCTGTCTGAATTTTCTCTATATGCAGCCCTATCAGCAATATTTTTCTTCAAAGGGTCCAACTTATACAAGGCCCTAACAGCAGCCTTTTTTTGCATGATAACAGGCCCTAATAGATGTCCTTTTCTTATCAGGATCACTATGGTAGGAGGTCCTAGCCACAGCCTTTATCTTATCTGGGTCTGACTGATAAAGGGATCTACCTCTAGCCTTCAAATTCTCTGAATTCTGAACATAATATCTGCTAAAGTATTCCCTCCTTTTTTATTTTGACCTGTACGGCATTTGCAGTAACGACAGTCAGCGGAGGGAAGGTTTTGGAAGCAGGGGTGTTCCTTTTAGTGTCCAAAAAGTAGTAGTCGCTAGAGGACGAAAGTGGTTGTTGTGTGGTTGTGTTGTTATCACGGTGATCATTAGTAGCAGACCGACAAGGATGTTTGCGATGCAGGCACGAGGTACAGCAAAGGAAGAAGCCCGGGTGGCAGCAACGATAGTCAGCCGAGGAGTGCAGTGGACGGCAGATTTTCGATTAAAAGCACTGTTACTGTCAGGAAAACTAGTGGTCGCCACAGGTCGAGAATACAAAAGCTTCAGGACACAGGCACACAGTGGTTGCGTTACTATGACGCCAACTGTCACAAGTAGAAGGAGAAGTTTTGGAAGACAGGCACGGGGTACACAAACTCCTGTAAAGTGCAGCAGGGCCAGTGGGTACACCCAGGCACGGAAGGAGTTTGAAGTGCCACCTCGCCATCAGGGAATGCACACAATTTGAAAAGGTTACCTTCGATAGAATAAGAGTAGCTGTGGCCCCAACTCCACAAATAAAATTTGGTAGCAGCAGAGGCCAGTAGAATAGAGAGCTATAAGAGTGTAATAAATACATAATACTGGATGGTAGTCATAATTATGTAACTATACTTACATCTAAACAAAAAGGGCGTGGCACGACGTCCAGCTCAGCCACGGTGGATAGTGTGGTAATCAGACTCGGGAGCAACAGTCGACACCCGGGGAAAACGTGAGGTTCACTAGCATAAACGACGGCCAAGCGGAGCTCAACGACGAGAGAGCGAGGGGCCACCGCGACCACGCGGTCCTTATAATAGCGATGAAGCGCTAGCACGTGAGTGGGCGTCCTGGGCGGGCTGGCTGCGCTGGCTCTCAGCGCAGCCTCCAACCGTGAAAATGGCGTATTTTTCTGTCTGTTGTGTTCTCAGCCAGTTATCTTTCGTAGCGCTAGGCGAAAAGATAAAAAACCGATTACTTCAAGATGATGCACATCTTCACCACCGCAGGAGACGATTAGTGACAAATTTGGCGCATCAACTAGTTCCACGAGATAGCGGGTTTAAAGAAGAATATGATGCTGATGACACAGGAATTGTGAAAACGCGTATGAGCGGATTCTTGTCTTGCAAAATACAGGTATGTAAAATAATTCTGGAGGTATGTGTAGCTAGATATGGGCCCGGGAGTCGCTTATGGTGTGTTTTCAAGGCAAAAGCTGGGAGTTGTCACCGAGTTTTATACGCGGATCACGTGAGATTTCATCCGCGCCATCTCTACATAGAGCGTCTACTGACGCTCTGATGATCGTCTGGGTGACGGGTGCCAAGTGAAGTTCCCTATACGGCTTCACAACAGACTGAAGTGGGATGCAACAGTACACATCAGGGACAAACAACAGACTGTCTTGTCTAAAAGAAGAAGACATGTGACGAAGTTTGCACTATCTGGCTCGTTAAACAGCGTATTTAGACGTACATCTCCTGTTTGACCTACTGATATTACAAAACTGAACACTACTTACTATCTTCTTTTTGTCCCTCTTCTCTGATTGTCGTTGAAAAGTACGCATTTACTTTGACCCAACCACACATGCCTATATTCTAAATAAAGCACTCTGAAGCACCGAGCTTGGCGTAGACTAGGCAAAGGAAAATACACAGAAATGATGCAGCTATTGAGTGAAAACCCCGCAATGGTATGTACTAGAAATGTACCCCTTGTATACATGGTGGCTTTGAGAAAAGCTGGTTTGAAGAAAGAAAAAAAGAGGTGTTGGTGGATACTGCACTGGTGGATACTGCACTCCTGGCCCGTTTCTCTGGTCGTTGCGTCACGATTCCCTCGCTCCAGTACTGTAGGTCTCGCTTGCAGTACGATATCTTATCTCTCCGGCAGGATCTGTCCAACTGCTCCTGCCGCTTCTCAAGACG
>CASHTH010000135.1:0-59082 GCA_030341885.1 Geodia barretti
CATTCAAGGTGCGCGCGGAGGCTCGCACGACATTCAAGGTGCGTGCGGAGGCTCTCACGACATTCAAGGTGTGCGCGGAGGCTCGCACGACATTCAAGGTGTGCGCGGAGGCTCGCACGACATTCAAGTGTGCGCGGAGGCTCGCACGACATTCAAGGTGTGCGCGGAGGCTCGCACGACATTCAAGGTGCGCGCGGAGGCTCGCACGACATTCAAGGTGCGCGCGGAGGCTCGCACGGCATTCAAGGTGCGCGCGAGGCTCGCACGACATTCAAGGTGTGCGCGGAGGCTCGCACGACATTCAAGGTGCGCGCGAGGCTCGCACGACATTCAAGGTGCGCGGAGGCTCGCACGACATTCAAGGTGCGCGCGGAGGCTCGCACGACATTCAAGGTGCGCGCGGAGGCTCGCACGACATTCAAGGTGCGCGCGGAGGCTCGCACGACATTCAAGGTGCGGCGGAGGCTCGCACGACATTCAAGGTGCGCGCGGAGGCTCGCACGACATTCAAGTGTGCGCGGAGGCTCGCACGACATTCAAGGTGTGCGCGGAGGCCTCGCACGCATTCAAGGTGCGCGCGGAGGCTCGCACGACATTCAAGTGCGCGCGGAGGCTCGCACGACATTCAAGGTGGCGCGGAGGCTCGCACGACATTCAAGGTGCGCGCGGAGGCTCGCACGGCATTCAAGGTGCGCGCGGAGGCTCGCACGGCATTCAAGGTGCGCGCGGAGGCTCGCACGACATTCAAGTGCGCGCGGAGGCTCGCACGGCATTCAAGGTGCGCGCGGAGGCTCGCACGACATTCAAGTCTACGAAAGCTTGCACAGCATACTGCGCGCAGACCCGCACTCCAACCCCCACTCCCCTTCTCCCTCCCTCCTTCCTTCCCTCACTTGTCTCCTCTCCTCAGTCTCGTCATTTGCTCTTCTCTCCTGCTCCTTCTTGGTTACCATGGCGTCCAGATTGTATCGTCTCTCCAGCAACAGGTCCATGAACTCCTGATGGGAGTCTGTGCAATGATTGTTAATGAGCTAGTTTATAAGTGGGTCCAGATAGTTTCCAACGGTACTCAATTTTTCTGATCCCCACAACATAAATATGGGCAATATTTTAGCTCCGCCATAGCCATTCTAATTGAAAAGAATTTAAAATGAACCTGTTGTAAGGTGACATAAGGCAGAGCTGTTTCATCCAAGATAGTTTCAAAGAGCATTCGTTGACTTTGAAACAAAATCTTCAATATTTTCAAATCTAATCCGTATACGCATTCAACGGGCATTTTTATGCTGCGCCATAGGCCATTTAACTATGATAGTGAAAATGACTTGTGTGTACAACACCTGGTGACATAAGGCAGAGTCAGCCAATAGACATTTCCAAGAGCATTCATCACCTTGCATATATCTTCCTTTCCCAGATCAGGTCACAAATTTTACATACTAATCATACCAGAGTGTAACCAACCGTACCAGTGTGTACGAAGGCTCTCATACATCTCCTACTTCGACTCCCGTACCATCATTTTGGGACGCTGGCAGTAGGCGGAGTTTCGGACAGCCCCAGGTCATTTCCTGAGCACACAGCAGACAGATATGTAAGGTGTACATTAATGATCAGTAACAATACATACATGTATATACATACAGGCCAAATGGGGAAAGACAAAAACTTAAAGTTTGGTGTCTACGTCAGACCTTTCCTTTTTTCCAGCTAAGAACTACGGAGACTCAGTAATTTATACACACAACGAGCTTTGTCTCTTTGATGAACCCTCTTCAAATGAGCAGTTTCAGAGAAAACCGGTCGAAATTTCTGACCTTCATTGCCCGTTAAGTAGGTCGTGTCCTTTGTGGGACCGAACAAACACCCGAGAGTGAATTGAGAGTACAGACAGACAGACTGACAGACAACAAACCCAACTACAGTACCCCTCGCTGGCGCATGCGCGCCGAGGGTAATTAAAGCACTGAAGTGTCCAAACCCTCGTCGCACTGTGAAGCGCACAGGCGTAATAAACGCATGCCTCCATACCACTAATCGATCCGACTGTGGTAAGCCATCCCGTCCTTGTGTATTTGCATATATTGGCTTTTGTTTTGCTCGCTCTTAGCTTGCAACGGAGCGTTCAGAGAAAACCGTTGAAATTTCTGACTTCATGCCCGTTAGTAGGTCGTATCCTTTGTGGACGAACAAACACGAGATGAGATTGAGAACAGACACACACACACAGACAACCATGAAAGCACTAAAGTGCAAACCCTCGGCGAAGTAGCTCGCAGAGAGTCTGACACGGGGCCAGCTACAGTAATATAGCACGCGAGAGTCGATACACGCCATTCGTTTTGACTTCTGTGCCTTCAAATAGAAGGAGCAAGCGGACCGGTCCTTTGCTAAAATAAGCGCATGCGCATTATCCCCAGGAAAAATGGCGACTACCGCATTAGCCATACATTGGAAGCGCTCTAGCTTTGCAACGAGCATTTTCAGGAAAACCGTTCGAAATTCTGACCTTCATTGCCTTAAGTAGGTCGTTCGTTTGGAGACAACAACTTCGAGAAGTGAGATTAGAGTAACAGACGACCACACAGACAAACCCCACTACAGAACCCCCTCGCTGCGCATGCGCGCCGAGGGTAAGAAAATCACTGAAAGTGCAAACCCTCTTCGCACTGTACTCGCACACTGCTTAATAAAACGCATGCGCCATCCCACTAATCGATCCGATGTGGGTAAGCCATCCCGCCCGTTTGTGTATTGCCATATTGGCTCTTTCCGCGCTCTATAAAGCTTTGGCACGGAGGCATTTCAGAGAAAACCGTCAAATTATGACCTTCATTGCCGTTAAGTAGGTCGTTCCTTTGTGCGACGACAAACAACTCACTCGAGAATGGAATTGAGGTAACAGAACAGAGGCAGACAAACCCAACTTACAGTACCCTCTCTGCGCATTGCGCAGCCGAGGTTAATTATCATATTATAAACCCCGATAAGAAACGCCAACCAATGAACACGGTAAAACCCAGCAAACCCAAGCCTGCCCTGGCACCAACGCGTGCTGGCCTTCCGTTCCCCGACGGCCCGGTTGGGCCTCACGTGGACGGACGCCCCTCGGCTCTACGTGAATAGAAGGCGGAGGGGTTGGCCGGCCAACAATCGTGCTCAAACAGACAAGGGGGAGGTACTCCGTGTGTGGACTTTCGGACAAGGGTAACCAGCCCCCATTGAAATGTGGTGGTGGAGGCGTGCTGACTGGGGGGGGCGGCGCCTCTCGTCGGTGGGACCCCCTCTTGTCGGCATAGCTGCCGGGCGGCCCCCGAAGATGGCGGCCCCGTCCCTAGCCCGGCCCCCGCTCGCAGGGATCTGGTGGTTCCCCCAGTAAGGGTCGATGTTGGGGACTGTCCCTGGGAGGTCTCCCAGACTTGACGGGTCTGGCCATGACGATGACAGGCCCTGGGAGCCCGCCTACATGATACCAATGCCGAGCCCGGGTGGGGGGGCACCCGGTTGCATTCAGAGGACCAACTGATCGCCCCCTCGTTCCTCATCCCCCCAGAAGAGAGACCCCCCGGCTCCCCAGAAGCTCTGGTAGTAACGATCCCGTTTTCGCGTACTGCGGGCCGCCCAGTGCCCGGCGGTAGGGGTAAAGTTGCGGAAGGTCCTGAACGGCCCCTAATTCTACAGGATTTGATCGTCTACCAACCTACGGACTTGTTCAAGTGTTCTATAGTGCACCCCGAAGGTCTTTCAACAGAAGACGGTGTCCGCACGTGGACGAACGCATATTTTTGTGCGTTCTTTTGTGGGGGCGGGTAAAGCACGTCCAGAAGCGTTCGCACGTTGGATGATAGTTCAAAGACCGTCGGGCACTATATGTCTCTCAGGTCTCTATAGCAAAACCTGCGACTATTGTAGACAGTTACTCACCGATGCAGTTGCTACTGGAGACGAGTCGTACACTATTGAGTTCCAGTTGCGTCAGTTTCATCTGCACCTGGTCACATGAACTGAACATCACCTTCCCGCCTGTCAGAGGGGGTCAGAGTGCAGAAATATAGACTACAGCACTGTCAATAATATGTGATGTTACTTCACTCTAGCCACGAAAGTTACTTGTCGCAAAAATTGCATGGTACCAGGTTAGAAACGTGAGGATGCTATGTAGCCTGAGGGTTTCTGATTTTACACATTCACTGAGGAAAACAAACATGTAACCTTACCCGACCTTTGCAACTCATGGCCACACCCACTTTTTCCATGGCTTTAATAAGCTTATGTAGCATAAAATGGGAAGGAACTGTTCATTTGTACATAGCAAGTTCTTGAATCTACTCTGTGTCTGTATCATGTGGGTTCTTCTGTCTGAGGTTAGTGAGGTTACGTAAAGAGTCCGAGGGAGTACATTTCATTTGGAGTGCTGAACTGTTAGACATACCTCCGTTGCCAGGGGCGAAGCTGACCTCATCGGCCCCAGTGAGTCTCTTCATGAACCTTATCTTCATCGTCATTCCCTGTGTCACCATGGAGACGGACAATACTGGTAAATCTAAATTCCACCTCAAAATCAGTATCCGGTAATCGAAAGTGATACATGTACATTTTGACCTCTGACCTGAAGGAAGTCGCTGAGTCTGCTCTGAGAGTTTCCAGACTCCTGTCTCCTTAGAATCCTCTCCTGAACATAGCACATGACAATCACATGGCACGTCACATGACATCACATGACCACTGACCCGTGCTCTGTTCATTTCGGCCCTCTCGAGATGTGTGAGTTGTATGTCCCCTCCTCTTCCCTCCCTCTCCTCTTCCTCATTGTTTTCATCTTCATCACTCTCAATGAAGAACACATCATCTCCACCTCTCTCCTCCTCCTCCTCCTCTACCTCCTCCTCCTCTCCCACCTTCCTCCTATCAGATATTCATGAGCAATGTGAGTGTAACAATTACAATTATTTTGGTCTATAGACGTACTGTATATAAAAATAGACGATAAGTTAGTTTTCTATGCTCGCTAAAGTTTGCACAATCAATGGGTATAGCAGACAAACATTTACACTTCAAGTGACAACTCTCTAATTAATGCCCATCAACAAAACTCTCGATCCCCGTCAGTACCTGTTGTCTTGTCTGTTGCCGTGGTTTCCGGAGAGCCTGATTGACCTCGGAGAGGGAAAACCCCTCCTCGTCAAAGAGGTCCTCAATCTTCAGGTTGAAGCCGAGGCTCTTGAGGGAAGCCAGTTTCATGGAGACCTCAACTATCTCGTCCACTGACAGCCCCAGTCTCCGGTACCTGGGACCCCAGGAGGTACAATGTCTGCCACCTTTTTCAGTCAACTAACACCTTACTCTAGGTGGTCCTTACTAGGTCTACACATGTAGTTTACAGCCTATGAAGTTCAGACTGCTCTACTGCTACATAGTCAATGGTACCGTATTTCCTCGAATGAACGCCGCACTTCGAATAGTAGCCGCCCTCGAATAGACGCCGCACGTAACGTCCGCGAGGTGTAATAGTGGCCGCCCTCGAATAGTAGCCGCTATTTAATATTCATAGAGAAATGTGCATGCGTACAATCACGTGACGCCAAACGTTGACGTTAGGCGCCTATATATAGGTGCGAAATTGTAAGCTAGCTAGCAGCCAGCTGCGTGCATGAGATGGCAGAGGCTACAGCCAGAAAGAAGAGCAGCTTTGATGCATCGTTTAAGCTTTTAAGTCATTGACTATGCGCCTCTCGGGAGAAGGCGTGGCTCCGCGAAGCTAGCGTGCGCCGTGCTCTGCGAAATAAACGCGCCCTCGAATAAACGCCGCCCTCGAATAGGCGCCGCGGGTTAGTGGCGCTGGAAAAAATTGTAGACCGCGGCTACTGATCGAGGAAATACGGTATTCAGGATACCAAAATCGTTCACCGTTCAACCATTGAACGGCATTCGAACGGAGAAACGGAAAACGGAAATGGAGAAACGCCGTTCACCGTTCGGACCGTTCGACAATTATCCGCACGTGTGCCACTCCCACTTTTCTAGTTACGGCCGTATGCTATCCTGAAGTAGCGAGGCGCGCTTTTACCACAGCGTAAGCCTTGGCAAAGGCCACGGCATCAAAAGTTGCCAATAATAACCGTCGATTTCGGTGCTAGACTTCTGCCGTGGTGAATTCGTCGATAGCTTTTTAGCGCGCGCATCGCGGGTTGCGTAGCCGCGAACATGAACGGTCAACGGATGAACGGTGAAACGTTGTTCCGTCGGAAACGGATGAACGGTGAACGGTGAACGCCGGTGAACCGGTTGAACGATAAACAATTTTGGAAACGTTTTTTGACTTCTACTGTATATTACCACTGCACACTCCAGCTATAGTCGAGGTGCTCATGATGGTTGGTTGGCCTGTCCTTCCCTCCACTTGCCTGCTAAAAGTACGATAAGTTCAGGCCACCCTATTCTTTCACTGCACACTCCAGCTATAGTCAAGGAATTCAGGATGCTGGCATGTGCTCACTTGCTAACGAAAAGTTTAGGCCACTTCATAGAGTATATATGTTGTAACTTTCCCTTACTTCCTTAGGTCGCTACGGCAACAGGTGGGTGTGGCTCCGTGAAGGTCCAACTCGGTCATGTCTAATCTCAATGTGATGGTGTGCGTTGCAATCTCTCCATTGTGACGAAACTCTGGCTCCCCTGTGGACGATTATGTAATAATTACATCATTAAGAATACCATTAAAATTCAGATAAAACGCCAGCAAACAAAAACAGAGCCATTTCCGAATCTTAAATAAATTCCTATGGGTTCAGCAGGCTCACCAATTGGTCGAATACATTTGTCATGTGACCTGGACAGGCTCACCAATTGGTCGAATACATTTGTCGTGTGACCTGGACAGGCTCACCAATACATTTGTCGTGTGACCTGGGCAGGCTCACCAATTGGTCGAATACATTTGTCATGTGACCTGGACAGGCTCACCAATTGGTTGAATACATCATGTCATGTGACCTGGGCAGGCTCACCAATTGGTCGAATACATTTGAAGAGAAGTTTTGACCACTCGTTGAGCTGCGCTGCGTGTTCCGTGTCCTGCTCCATCGCCATGCCAACTGGCCCCACCCCTCTTCTACTGTGGTTAGAGTCCGAGTGTCTGAGGGATTACATCATTATTACATCATCAACAAACCTCCACAGATCAGCTACTCACTTGTTCTTGTGCAGTGGATGTTGAGACGAGTTTTTCATTTTCACAAATTCATTTCCGTCAGCCTTGATCTCATATGGTCTTCTTGATTCCTGCAGTGAACATCACTTTCTTAAGTAAGTGTTTTACGCTAACATACGACCTTGTACAGTGTGCCCTTATTTATACATAAACATCTTTTTGGTACATCTAGTAAGATGCAAGTAAGACCAGCTAAAACAGAACTTTAACCCTTTGGATGCCACGGGGATCTGCTTAAATAAGCAGAATAAAGTATTAGAGCCTAGTATTATAACCCCATTTAAATTCTTATGGACTTATGGAGACTTTGTGTCAGTGGCTGGGTATGTGATTTAGTGAGCCGAGGAGCCCTGAGCTGTCGGCGTCCCGAGCGCAGCGAGGGCGCTACTAAGGGCTCCGAGGCTCACTAAATCGCGTAGTTTCCCAAGGCGACGCGTCTAACCGGCTTAGACTACAGCGCAAGTCCGTCCCGCTGCAGTGTCCGTTGTAGGCGTTGCTGCCCTTCGGGATCGCGCCGGCTGGCCGTCTGTGCGCGTTTTTCCCTGTACGCTTTCTCTAGCGTCTTCCTAGCTCTCTAGTAGTCATGCGCTGCTGCTAGAAGAGCCTGTTCCTGGTTTCTTCGTGGGAAGAACCGCTCCAGAAGCTCGGTTCACCGTCCGCGCGCGTGGCGTCTTTTCGAATTGAAGGCGTGGTTGCCGGGGCTACGAATAGTTACCGCGGAAGAGGTCACTAACAAAAATAGTCACCGCTAAACTCGCAATCTGATTGGTCAATTGCGTGTTACCGTAGTCTAACTATGTATAGTTGATAATTCATGTTTCTCTCTTCTCCTCACGTGATGATGGTGGTGGTGGTGGTGGTGATTAAGGTGCTCCTTGGCATTCCTCCACACACAGCTTATCTCCTCCATCTCGCGGTCCAGAGACACATACCTGCAGTATGGAACACAGACACACCGAGTGACATGGAATGGGGACCCGAGGACATGCCCACCTCTGACTGAGAGCATCGGCCGTGTTCCTGTGGTATGGGTCTGAGGCCAGACTGGCGAGTCTGGAATAGAGACAGAATATATTGAACCCTCTGAAAAAGGGGACCCCCTCTATCCCACACGTAATAGTGGAACCTCCGAGATAGGGACAACCACTCCACAAAGGACACTTGTTTCAACCCCATGCTAATACTTTAGTGTATTATTTGACCTCCGAGATAGGGACAACTCCGAGTTAGGGATGACCTCTCCACAAGGGACAAAATCGTTTTCCCTATACTCTAGTGACCCTTGTTCGGAGCTACCACTGTATACACACCTGAGTTGTGCAATGATGAGTGGAAGGTTGGAGTTCATGAAGGATTCGGCGAAAATGAGTTCTCTGAAGATGTTTTTGTTCATGAGTTCAACAGTGACACCCAGACTCTGGACGTACTCACTCTCTTCCTGTGGCGTGGGAGAGAGAGAGAGAGAAGTTAGGTTGACAAGCACTACATACGGATTATAATTTCTCTAATTAATGCACACCAAGCATTGTACTGTATGTAGTAAATGTAGTGTAAATCGGCTCAGATTTAGCACACAAAGTTGCCCCCAGCCATAAACTTACAAACAAAAACAAAGTAAGAGGGTAAATATGTAGAGTGGAGGGATGGAATGAGGGAATAAAGGGATGGGAGAATGGTAAGATGGCGCTAAACATCCATCAGTGGGAGTAAGATGTAAATACCAGTGGTTCGAGGAGGTAGAGGAGGGGAGGGAGGGAGCTGGTGAGGCTGGAGTACTCGTCCAGTAACATCTGAATGAACTCAATGGCCAGTTGAGGTGAGTTGAACCCACACGACAGTTGCTCTAGGAGACGAACCTTGACCTCCAGTAGGTACTCCCTGAGGAAGGACCAACATAGAGCATATGACAGGAATTATGGTGTTTTGCTAGTTTTAGTGCAGCATACATGTCCGCTAACTGGGTTTGCAAGGTATCTCCATACGTACAGTAAATGTAGTGATGTGCTCATTTTCGTTTCCCTACCAACATAGAACACATCGAGAAGCACGTATGCAAAAATCCGCACACTCGCAAAAACTTCCATGCTTCTCCACGGCGCGCAGTGTTCAACACTCGTGGTGACATACGATTCTGTTACCCCCCCTCTCCCCTCTCCTCCCCTCCCCTCCCTCACCGAGCAAGTGTCTCCAATCTCTGGAAGAACTGGTGAGGATCTCGGCCACATAACCTCTTCACAATCATCCTCATCTTGTCCGATCCAATAGAGGTCCTGGTGGTCTGACCTGCAGTGGTCAGAGTATCCCACAGATTACTAGAGTATCCAACAGATTACTACAATATCAAACAGATTACTAGAATAGCCCATGTACAAGAAAATTCCACATATATACACAAAAAAGATTGTTACAGTTATCCAAAAAATTCCTGATCTCTAATCTTGCTCTTCCAATTCCTTTATTCCACACGGAATACCACACAGATGTCACAAAACAATTATTAGGATATACTGGAGTGTGCAAGAGATTACTACAATATACTGGAGTGTGTAAGAGAATACTAGAATAACCTGAAGATGACTTACTCTCGAGGGTCATGTTGTCGCGGTAGATACACCTGACGATGTGTCGGATTTCCATCCAATAGTTCTGAGTAATCTGAGCTTCTCTCTCCACCTCCGGTGTGGCCGCAGCACTCTCTCTGCAGAGATGGAGGGAGGGAGGAACTAGCAGTTTACAGGCTAAATTTAGAAATGTTACTAAAGATAGAACAAACCAATAGGGGCACAGTGAAAGAATGCAAACAAGTTCCTACATTTATAAATTCGCCACATAATTATGCTGCCAACGTTCACTAAATGACAGAGATAATTATTGTGAAGGTATTTTACGCTTTATTACGACAGAAATATGACAAATGTTTTGGTGTAGCTAAGAAGGTCACATCATAAAAAATATATCTGAATTAAATCTTCTAGTGGTAAGAATTGCCAAATTCAATCGGCTACAGTTATACTGTATTTTGACTGGGTACATAGACTTGAGTAAAAGGCTGCCAAAATTAAATGTATCAACATATTGCATTGACCATAATACACCCATGCATTGGAGTTACTATTACAAGGTGCTTTAGTATGTCAGCTGGTCAGTACAGCAGCTGCCCTCACCTCTTGGCCACACAAGCAGAACAGTTGCAACCGTAGACAGCGAGATCTTTCTGGGATGACGGCTGGCCTCCGCTTCCATTGACGACCGCCACCTTGTCTTCCTCCGACGTCAACATGCAGTGGGGACACATTCTCCATGGCTACAGGGGTTAATTGATTGAATGATGTAATGGTGATGTCGTTGAAATATAGTTCCAGTGTAATAGACAACTTACATACAAAAAACTGGAGAGGCAAACACTATTGTGAATGGTTGGCTAATGAATTAGGAAATTACAATAATGTTGTATAGTTAGGAAGGTAATTGTACGATGTAATGGTGATGTAATGGATAATGTACCTGTGCTGAATCAGAGGTCGGGGTACTTGGACTGACTGTCAAATGGAACAGAGAAGAGAGAGAAATAAAATATGTAAAGAGAAAGCAGAGTTTTCATATGTACTATGTCAGTTGGCAGGTCATTGATGGCAATCAATGAACATGTACATACACATAGAGAGAAGGCAATATCGCGATCCAAATCCTTGTAATTGGCCTTCGTTAACCTCCCCTCCCTCCCTCCTCTCCCTCCCTATCGCTCACCAAACTGTCTGAATGGTCGTTTGCATCTCTGACATTTGGTCGTGGTCACCACACCTTCAGCCTGATCTGTAGATTGCTACAAACACACACAGAGTCACAGAGAGAGAGTGTGAGTACACGGAAAGGAAAGAGTTACACACCAGAGACTGTTACACTCAAAGCTAAAGACCCTCCCTCCATTTAGCTCTACAGTACTCTAGACTACGACAGCAGAAAGTGTACTTTTCACTCCAGGTCAATATTCCGGGCCATGCTCAATACACAATGAACGATCCCCAACTTTCAATGATTAATTTGTACACACACACAAACACACTACGTCAGACAAACAGTCTGTTTCGCTCCGTCTTACTTTAGGCATGTTTCCTTCTCCACCTCCGCTAGCAGTCTCCCCAGTCTCGGGGCCCTCAGGTTTCCCAGCCGCGTTCTTCTTCTTCTTACGTCTGTTTCGCCTCTTGGCAGCAGTTTGTAGGGCTGGCTCGCTCATGGCTGGTCCTCTCCCGTTTCTAGGGCTCTCTCGATCCTCTCTCGATCGTAAGGAACGCTGAATAGTTGTCTTCCTTCACTCGCGGTGAAGACTGGCAGCCATTTTGTTTTGTGATACACAATAAACTCACGCGGTCTCCGCATACCATTAAAGGTATCCGTATTCTTGTGTAGAGTTCTCCGGATACTTGCAACAGCATACTCGTATAACTCCGGACCATTCGCAGTGACGAAAAAGAGGGGCGGGGCTCTCGTGGCTGCACAGTCGCTGTCACATGATGGTCTACTACTATACTACGTACAGCAATCACGAGATTTTTTGCAAGTTTAGTTCAGCTACAGCACTGAAGCAAAGAAAGCCGGCGTCTCTCTAGCTATCCGTCTTCTCCCTCTGACCTGTTGACACCACAGTACTAAAGATCATGGCAGGATTCTGCGACAGGCAAGAAAAGCGTGCTCTGCGGGTGAGTTGATCTCCTCAAATCTGGAGGCGATCTGACAGTTTCTCTCTCCCTGGGCGGCCGTCTCTCGCACAGCAAGAGCACAGGGCCGAGCGGCAGGAGGCCAGACTGCACGACAAGGCTGTCCGAGCCGCTCTCCATGGTAACATTGGCAAAGCCGTCGCTCTAGAGGTACGCTTCTCTTTTCCCCTTCAGCTCCATTTTCCTTTCTTTTGTTTATCTCCCCTCGCCCCATTGTGCACTTTCATTGATAGGTTTCTGAAGCCATATTATTTGCTCAATGTGTGCAGTGACACAGTCCACAGGTAGATATGGATTGGCCTGAATCGAGCGTCTGTTATAGGCAAGACTGAGTCTTGTATATTATACCAAGTGTGGACATGTTTGGCTTTGATTAGAGGGAGTTTATCCGTGATCGCAAGAAGTTACCGCACATTTTCCTTCTACTATAGTATCATGTGCTCCTCTTCGTCCTCCAGGTAAGAGCTGATGCCAAGCACCACCAGGCAGTGCACGCTGGTGTCCGTGCCGACATGGCCCACCATCACCATCATCCTCATCATCACCATCTTCCCCATCATCACCATCTTCCTCATCATCACCATGCCCCTCCAGCGGTGGTGGTAGTGCACCAACCTCCACCCCCTTCGTCCTCTGTCCCTACCTATCCTCCCCCAACTGTACATCCACCACCTCCGGCTAATGCTCCTGGTAACTTTTTACAATGCTATCCCGTGCTTGCAGTAACTAGCTCTCCTGGGCTCATGGCAAGGCCCCACACGTTTCTGAAGCCACATCAAACTACATCATCAATCTTGTGTGCACTAGATCAACAATCCACATTGTGTGGATGAACCAATCCACTAGTTGACATTGAATTGGAGCATCCTGAAGTGTGAATGTTGGGAAAGTTGCTGCTTGTCACTATTTCTTTGTTCATGATTGGCCCTACTAGTTAGATGACAAGTCCAGGAAACTACGAGCATTAGAGAGCCGCGGGGGCCCTGAGCTGTCTGCGTTCGAGCGCAGCGACGACGCTACTAAGGGCCCCCAAGGCGCTCTAATGTGCGTAGTTTCCATGGACGAGGCGTAACTTGTTTAGAGCTATGGCAACGCGTGTGCGCAATTCAAATTCGGTGCATCTGAAACGGCGAAAGAGTGCTGCTTTCTCGCTGGGAAGTCGAGCGAGGGGCACAGGGATGACGTCAACAACTGGCTCGCCTCTACCAGTGTATACCTTCGCAGGCCGTGCTGGGGGACTCCGCCTAGCGTAAGTGAGCCATTGCGCATGCGCCAAATTTAGAGTCCGGAAAGTTTGCGCAAATTAGAGTCTGCGCATGGACCAATCAGATTAAATTACCCAGCTCAAGTTATTATTTTTGGGATTTGGGGATTCCAGATATAGGATATGTAAGGAAGGACTAAATTTAGAAACTGTTACTAAAAGAGGTGTAAGTGCATTCTTGAATTGGGCCCTACTTATGTACGAAGATGGTGCCACATTCCCCATTTTAATTACCCTCTGCTCCCCTCCAGGAGGCTATCCATCCGCCCCACCGTACCCCAGTGCTCCAGGAGGTGTGTACCCCAGTGGTCCAGGAGGTGTGTACCCAACACCCGCTCCCTACCCTGCGCCTGGTCCCGTTGCCCCTGGTTACCCTCCCTACACTGCTGTTGCCCCTGGTTACCCTCCTCCCCAACAGCAGGCATACCCTCCGCCTTATCCTGGTAATGTTTGGTGAACAAAGCCAGGAGTTCAATGTTTTGTGCATTTCATGCCTATTTAGAATGACATATAACATTACTCTATGGGCTGTGTGGGTCGATCAGATAATTGTAAGCATTTGGATGACTCGCTTCGCTCACGAATGTTGTACTTCTCCAAAACCAATACTAGAGCGATCATTATTGGCAAGGGAACAAATATTGGACACTCTAACTAATTGGGCACGACAGCTTACGCAAATGCCACTATTGATGAGCCAGCCAAATCCAAGTGGTGGGAAAGTTGCAACGCCGCGAATCAAACTTAGGACGTTCTGTGTATGAGTGCAGAGCCACCACACTACTTGTTCTATGTTCTATTTAGGTGGTCCAGCCTACCCTCCAGCTTACTAGCTGTCACTGTGGAAGAGCGGGGGATTGAGAACACGAACTGTCATTTCTTAGTTTGTAGATAAACAAATTTTAATGTGTTGAGTTACAAGAAAAAAACGCAAAAAGAACAGCGGTTTTATAAAGTGCAGTGTGCAGAAGGAAAAAGAAGCAAATTACATCATCATTACATCACTCCCCGAGTGAGCTAGAACCCTCCCCTCAAGCTACGTCCTCTCCCCCTCCCTCTCCTCCCTCCCCTCCCCCTCCCTCCCCCTGTGAATGGAGGTCCATTATTTCCCAAGCTGCTGCTGAAGCGGTCCCGTGGAGGTTGGTATAACGACTGATCAGCTCTCTTGTTCTTCCCGTTGCTGGCTGCCCCTGTCTCTGAGTCTTCAAACCTGTACATTTTACCAAATCAGAGACATAAAGTGTTTGACTAAAGCAATGCCCACACAAGTCAGTGTGAAACGTCTGAATAAGTGGCACCTTTTCAGAGTTTTCACTATGTTATGATAATAAATAATGCTACACACACTGTACATGTAATTATGTCGGGAATATTGTCCACTAATACGAACATCTGTCTATGGTTGTCAGAAGAATTATATGTGAGTTTCTCCGAACCTGATTGGAGACGGCTTTCTTTTGGAGGGCGTGGTTTCAGCTGTGGCCAAGGATGGCCGTTTTCTCTGTACCACAGTCTTCTGTAGAGAAGGGAGAGGCCCTTTGAAAAATAACCAAACTTGTTCAAGCTTGGTTATATCCTATTAATTATCAAACTTGAGCCAAGCTATATACAAGCCTGTCAGGCAAGCTTGCAGATTTTGCTTGTATCAGACTCTCACTCTACCACACCAGGCTTGAACATTCACAAGCTTGTTTCTGTTTACTCCGGAGTAAAGTATTATATACTGTGAGGCACAACCTGTGGTCATTTCAGAGGTGGGCTTTATTTGGAGGAACTGTGCGCGTGTGTAATGTACACATACCTCTGGTCCCCAGGACAGCTTCACCTTTGCCTGATAGGATGGAGGATTGTGGAAGAAATCCTGAGAAAGGAGAGAGGAAGGGAGGAGGTAGGTGTATAATGGTAGTTTTCTGACATGCAGCCTGTGACATGCAGTCTTTGACATGCAGTCTGTGACATGCAGTCCACAACTCACTCTGACAAGACTGCTGATGTTGGCTGTGATCTTTATGGCCACAGTTCTTAGCTTCGCCTGTGGCAAACGTCAGTCAGTACACATCACATTCACACTGTACTGAACACGACGACTGAGAAATTTCAGCAGATTTGCGAATTACGTACACATCGCCATTCAGAGAGAAAAAGAATGCCATTCAGATGACTATGTAGATTATTTGCTTTACACGTCACCATAATCCCAACACCACCATACATTCATAATTTTAACCCCTACACCACTGACCTGTTCATCATTAACCTCAATCCCACTGCTCTTGACGGCAGCCTGCAGACTGGAGTGATAGGCCTGACACTTCCTGGCAAAATACTGCAACCTACACACAACGACACGATAGGTAATTAATTTTCTAGGCTATCTACAAAATTTGACTCTCTGAAGGTAAGACAATCTACGAGATTAGCCAAAATCACAGTTTTATAAATAACATTTTCAACTCATATTATTACCTTTTCTTAAAGTCTTTCAGTCTCTCAGAGTTAGCTTCGTCTGTTAGGAACCCTGGGGACTGTGTGTGTGTGTGTGTGTGTGTGTGTGTGTGCAAGTTTTGTAAATATGTACTAACAAAAAGAGACACTAGACTGCTCAGTCACACAATGCACAAAACAGGACAGAAAACTAAGTCAGACAGTAAATCTGAAGTGAGAGAGACAAGAGAGGGGAAGAGAGACCTTCTGTGCCAGTTGGTGGAAGGCAAAGAGAAGGCATTCTACAGTTGAGTATTGGAAACTGGGGGCTTCCCCTTCTTCTGGGGGAGGGAGAGGAACATACTCCTGTGGGGGAAGTGAGGGGAGAGGGAGGGAAGGAGGGAGAAGTATTCCACAGTTTCATGAGGTAATGGTACATGGTCTTATGTAATGAGCAGTAATAAAGTCAAGCCAACCACACTGGCCAACCACACTGGTTAAAACCTTCACAAAAGATGCGAAAGCAACTTTTCAACATAGTGTGTTTGCATGTGTGGCGTACAAAACCAGAACTATTTGAGTCACCAGTAGGAGGGAGAAGATGGGAGGGAGACATGTGTTAATGGTGTCGTCAGGGAGATGGAACATGGAGGACTCCGCCAACAGCCGCAGCACCTCCTGCCAACAGAAACACACACCACATGGCTAAAACTAAACTACTGCCATTTTATTTTGTCTACTGGACTGCAAACTTCAGCTATAGTCAAGGTATTCAGGATGGTTGGTTGGCCTGTCCTTCCCCCCACTTGCTTGCTAAAAGTACGAACAATTTAGGCCACCCTGTTCTTTCACTGCACACTCCAGCTATAGTCAAGGTATTCAGGATGGTTGGTTGGCCTGTCCTTCCCCCCACTTGCTTGCTAAAAGTATTCACCCATATTTACTAGGCCACCCTATTTCTACACTGACAAAAATCGCTAGCAAATCTACACACAGATAGATCGAGAGGGCAGGAGCAAGAGAGAGAGAACTGACCTGTCTCCCATCTTCTGAGATGGCAGTAAAAGATGGGAGGATGTTCTGACAGAGGTACACCACAAATTGAGTAGCTTCGCAGCCTCTCTGGAGGGAGGGAGCAATACAAAACAATACACCAAAAATGTAGCCTCTTCCTATCGATGGATAGTTCGTGTAAAACTTAAATTTAGTTTACAAGAGCCTTTCCTACACCAAAGCTGGTACAAACCCAAGACCAACACAACTTCAACAACCACTGTTGCTAGGGGAAAGTAGAGGGAGCTGACCTTGCAGAACTTGAGAGCCTGTTTGAAACAGGTTATAAACCGGTCCACACTCTCTCCGTCCTCTACCTGATGTAATAATGACATCACTAATCTAATAGGCTGGCGACTTGGTTACAAACCTTGAACTCTGCAGATAGCTCGGCTTGCTGCACTATGACGTCCATCACCTCCTGTGCTCCCTCCGCTGACAGTCACATGACATAGAGTGTGGATCACATGACACAGTGTTAAAAGTCACATGACTAGAGGCACATGCTAACCAGTGGCAAGGAACTGTAGTTTTGACAGCATTTCCATGAATACCTCAAATTCCTCTCCTGTCACATCTGACAACACCTAATGTAGGGAGTCACAGACAAACAATGAAACTCAGAAACTTTGGAAAGAAAAAGTTTCAATTGTCTGTTTGCTATCTGTCCACATATTGTGTGTATGTATGTGTGTATGTATGTATGTATGTAGGTATGTTCTTTGTATGAAGTCTCCCCACCATAATTTCTTTACATTATTTTGTATGACTTGCAAAAGTTCTCTCCCACAAGTGTTTCTCATAGTATAGTACCAACCATTGATACGAAGCAGCCAACTAACCTTCTTGACGTGTCGGACCAGTTGTTTCTCATTCTCCGGGTGAGGAATGAAAAGAATGTGCCGCATGCTCATCAGAGAAGAGCTGACGTAATCGATGGCTTGTTCCCTCACTCCTTCATCCTCCCCTCCCACCTGATGGACAGGAGAGAGAGAGAGCGTTAGCCAAAGAATAATGTCGTTTTGCACTAAATGAATCACGTTAAACAAAACCTATAAGTTTTGTGAATGTGGTCAGCCAGCATGCTAAACCAAAAACAGGTCGGGATAAAATATCGTACGATTCTGCGGAAAACTTTCATTTTTTGCGCGGAATAATGGACAGGAGAGATGGATGCATGCCTACCTCCTCATTGGAACCAGACTCTCATAGAAAGAGTAAATAGAGGAAGAAGAGGGACGAAGGAGAGGAAGTAGAAGGAGAAGAGAGAAGAGAGAGGCCATATGTGTACCTGGGAGAAGATGCCATCCATGGCAGCCGGCGTGTTCTTCTGGAGCAGGCTGGCCAGTCCTGTCTTCACCAGTGCAAGATCTATCACATCCTCTGTGTGGGGGGGGAATATTTTTAGGACACCTTACTGATCAGGACACCTCACTAATCGGGACACCTCACTAATCAGGACACCCTACTAATCAGGAGACCTCACTAATCAGGACAACAGCTCACCAGTGGCCAGTAGCTGTGTGAGATATTCCGAGACCTTGGCACACAGAGCTGGGTCCGGACTTCTCTTGCAGATGTCTGGCAGGGCCTTGATGGCTGTACGTCGTATCTGAAAGAGGGAGCGAGGGAGGGAGGGAGGGAAAGAGAAAGTTCTAGAAATACACTTGGTTGGTGTATGTGTACAGCACACAAAAACCATTACATTTGGGAATACACTATGCGATTGAAAAGATGTGTGAAATTTGTTGCAAATATTCTTATATAACTGGAGTGAGTTATGTACCATGTCATTTTCCTCCTCTACTAGGTCCAGGAGAGTATCCATAGCAGTCTCCGCCATGGTGGGAAACAGGTGGTAGAACCTGCAGCAGAGAGAGAGAGAGTGTGTGTGTGGGGAGGATAATGACAAATACACAGAGTCTGTTGTGCATGACAACTCTCCAATGTATGGCTATGACCGTCGACGCAAGATAAGAGTGGAAGTGTTGTTTACAACTATACACAGAACTATTACACTGCATGAAGACTTTTTGTCCCACACACAAAGGTACGTCAGTAAATGTGTTCACCTCTATTGTTGAGAGAGAAAGAACACTAGAGAGAAGGCCAAGAAAGGGTGATGAAGAAAGAAGCTCTAAACCACTACCTGGTGATAAAGCCAGCTGCAAGCTTTTTCTCATTGGCGGAACCCTTGGCAGCCTGCAGTATCCCATCATACTCGGCCAGTTTCTACAGCAACAGAGAAACAGAGCTCTCACAACTCCACACAGTCAGGAGCAGCTGCCAACCTCCCCTGCTGTCTCCCCAGCGTCCGCGAGGACCCCGAAGTTCTTGTACAGTTCCTCCACTCCCGCCGACTGCTCTGCCGCCATATTCCACTGGTGCGCGTTATTTAGAAATATTCTTCTTTGGGGAAGGGAAGCCGACGAGAGGCTTTCGCAGGTGACCAAGGTCTCAGAGAAGTCGAGAAATGAGGCTCGGAGTAGACTCCAGTTGCGAAGACTCTGTGCCGCTTTCTTCTCAAAGCTGAAAAGCCGAGTCCAATATCAACGTGCTCGTCGTGACGTCAACCTAACAAGAGCGCGAAAACCGGAGCCGGCTGGAGCGGCGCGCGCTGAGTGGCGGCAGTTTTGCATTTTCGATCGTCCTTCACCCGACGACAAGAGAAGGACAAGGATGAATGTAATAAAATGGTCGTTCAGTCGCTGAATTAGTACCCTTGAGGAAGATTTCTGAAGTAAGAGAAAGAGGAGGTAATCCGAAAAAAGACGAAGAAATGCAGAGAAACAAAAGGGAGCCAGTTTTGCAGGAAGAGCCAACAAGTACTGGTCAGTCAGTGACTCCCTCTGTTTACAGTAACAGGGACACTTTATGCCAGTTTGTAACCAGTTTCAAACCCGTATGTAGCTCTGCAAATGCAAACCAAGGGACACACTGTTCATGTCTCCCATCTCTCAGATTGTGTGGAGGATCTTCGGCTGTTGTTGGACTGTCTGCGGTACCACAGTGGTCGCCATGGCTCCCCACAGAGACAGGCACTCACCACCATTGCTACTATGTGCTCCAATGACAGTAGGTGGTGTGTGTGCATGTGTGTATTGAGGGTTGGGGGTAACTTGGAAATCTGGTTTTGAGAAGAGCTCTTGTTTCTCTCTTTTTCTGTGAAAAGTCAGTTTTTGAACAACCTTCACTAAAAATCACCAATTGACTGACTGTGTGTGTCGCAGGTTCAGCAAGGGATGAGATCAGAAGGTGTGGTGGTCTGTCGTTCCTACTGGAGATGATACGCAGCAGACCTGACACCACAGTCCTTCAGACTGCACTGCTCACCCTCGGCTGTGCCTCTGAGAAGAATGGTGCATCTTTATCTACTGCTTTCTCTGTTGTGCTAGGGGTTTGACATTGAATTGTGAACTAAGCCATTTGGGTTATGAATCTCTTCCAGATAAATGCTAATGTTGATTCCTGTCACATGAAACCATACCAGAGTATTATGTTGTTGCTCTCTTGTCGCCTCACTATTGCCATGTTTTAACTATATATACTTGCTCTCTCCCCCATCTCTCACTCCAGTCGTAAACCAGTCCATGTTGTGTCAGCGGCAGCTGTTCTCTCTCCTGTTGTCTGTCCTGGGGTTACATGACAGTCACATGACACTCCTCCACTCTGCAGCCTACCTCCTTGGCTGCCTAATGGCTGGCAATGGTAATGCTCTCTTTACTCTCCCTTCTCTAGCTGTGACGACAACATCTCAGTTCTCTCTCCTTGCACCTATTGATGTGCAAAATGTAGTGAATTGCCAGTTTTGGAAAGTTTAATTTCCTAGCTAGTGATTTCAGACATGGCAATTACAGTATGTCTAATCGTGTTTGTCTGGCTTTAGGGTTTTTGCGAGAAACTCGATTTCCCCTAGCAAAATAACATTCTCTCCACAGGTAGAGGTCAGAACATGTCTCGGGAGTCAGGGGCTCTGCAATCACTGACATCTCTTTTCAGGTAACTTCACTACCCTTCCACTGTGCTAATGTTCAGCTTGCTCCAATCCTCGGCAGGTCTCTGCTACCATCAGGAGAGAATGGTGAGGGAGGGGACGGTGTGATGTGTGCTGATGGTGAGGGAGTGGAGGTGTGGAGGAGTGTAACTAGTGCTCTCTGCACTGCAACTAACAATCCTCAAAATGGTAACGCCACAACATTATTTCACTTCACACTCCAGCTATAGTCAATGGTATTCAGAATGGTTGGTTGCCCTGTCCTTCCCCCCACTTGCTTGCAAATTTGAGGCCACCCCATTTGCCCTGCACACTCCAGCTATAGTCAGAATATTCAGGATCTGTTCCGATCTCTTTTCTTAACATTAGTATATATTGTTTGCGTGTACGTGTGGGTGAATGTTTCAGAGGAGAACCAGAGAGTTGCTAGCTGTGTGTTTCCAGCAGCCATGGCAGTCATCTCTCCTCCTCTCTCCCTCCATCGACGGCACACCCAATCAGCTCTTTCTCTCATCACTTCATGTCTTGCCAGCAATGGTACACACATTTACCTACTTACACAATCATTAGAACCTTTTTTACCAGATTGTACATAGTTTCACTACTATATTATGTGCAAAGTTGAGGGGACATACTTACACTTGTCACAAAAAACTTTGAAACTGAGTTTTTAGTGTTACATAAGTCTGGCCAATCCCCTGTTCCAGGCAGCGTCCAGTCGAGGTTTGGGATGGTGGGAGGACTGCAGTGTCTCATGTCAGCTCTGAGGGAACTGACGAAGGTAGAGAGGGGAGGAGAGATGGACAAGCTCTGTGTCTGTCTGCTCCAGTGTATATCTGCCACTGCCTCTGGACACTGTAAGACATGTGATTATACATATTTAAACACAAGGCTTTAATCATATAATGGTTTATGGAGGCTCTGGGCATATTTATATGTCCGTGGCTTGCTAAGGGTTAAAACTTCAATGTTATCATAAACCTGCTATATAGTAGTTACCAATTCACTTTCCACTACCACTTTCCACTTGGTATGAGAAGCAACAGTTCCATGTCGGTCCACAGGTGCCAATAGAGACACTCTGTGTTCTCTGGGATGTGTGTCTCAGTTGCTGTCTCTACTGAGGTGGTCTGCCATTCCCCTCTCCTCCCTCACCTCTCTCTCCATCTGCCTCGGCTGCCTCGTGGACAGCAACTGTTAGTCTATTCACCCTCTGGAAACACTTTCACGATTGGTTCTGTAGCCTGTTAACTTTTTGAGTTGCAAAAGGTTAACAAGCTGCAGAACATAATACTGTACGAAGTCAATGCATTTTCGGCGAGTCATGCACGATATATACATATGCATAATTCCGAAATTCCTTTTCAGCTACAAACCATACCTAGCCACTCTCTTGCCATGTACATTCTCCATTACATCCTGCCTGGTACTCAGGTGCAGCCCAGGGAGAGGTGAGAGATGGAGGAGGTCTCTCTCTGCTGGTGTCACACATGACCCAACACCAGGTACAGGAAACATAGTACACCACAGTCCGTGATGACCTCTTCTTCCTTGCAGGACGAAGAGCTGGCAAAGGCTGTTATATTTGTCCTCCAGTCCTGTCTACAAGATCACCAGACATCAGGTGAGACAGTGATTCATCTACTGGTCTGCATGATAGCCAAAATACATTCCAGGTTTTGGTTGGCATTAGCTTTTTGTAGCACAAGAACTTTTGGCTGAAACTTGCCCTAAGGAGGGTAGCTGTATGTATGCATAACTATAGAGAGGATATACCTCTATATTACCAGCAGCAGAGACTGGAGAAGCAGTGACAGCTCAAGAACTGGAATATCAAACAGCTCACTCTCAACTCACACCCAGCAGGTCAGCTCAAAACCTTCATTCCCATGTGGCTACAAGTAGGTTGAACCAAGTTCATGTGGAGCTATGGTGCCGACTGGCACGGAGATAACCAATAATGCATCTCTCCTTGTGATATAAGGAGAATTAGGAACAGCTCAAATTACCATATGTGCTCAAACCAGGCACTTGCCAAAATCCCTTCTAGTACACCTGTTTTACAGATTGCAGGTGTTGCCCCAGACCCAGTGTGGTGCCTCCTCATCTCTCTCAGCCTCGGCTCTCAGGTCTCTGGAGGACAAGAGACCACCCTCACTGAAAGTTAGTGTCACCCCTCCCCCTTAATTACTACCTTACATGTGGGTTGGTGGGTGTGGTCTCCATCAGGTAAAGTCATGGCTAATATCCTCCCCTCCCGTACACACCTCCTCCGTTGCCACGACTACCTCAACTACCAGAGAGTTGTTGCCACGACTACAAAAGCTTTTGGATGAAGTTCGAATTTCACCTCTGAGCCGGCAGAATGGGAACGAGTCTTCAGAGAATGGAAATCAGACGACACAACCAGCTGTGGAGAATACTGGTTCAGCTGTTGAGCGAGAGAAATCAGATATGCAGACGAAAGTTGGTGTTGTGATACGGTCAGCGGAACAGAATCAAGACAGGGAGACATGTAACGGAGCTTCGGCTGTTGAGATGAAGGAAATATCAACGGTTGATATTGCGAAACCAACAACAGAAAAAGAGGTGGTAAAATCAGCCACACTGGAAAAGACGAAACAATTAGCAGTACAGAAAAATGAAAGATCAGTTGAAGGTAACAAAGATCTGCTACATTTGATGGAAAAACCATCCGAACACAGTTCGGAACAACTTGACAACCAGAGAACGGTGTCGGTGGCTGGGAATGAGGAGAGTCAGGATGGGGAGGAGGGAGAAAGAGCAGTGGAGAGTAGAACTGTTAATGAGGGACTGGAGTACGGGAATGAAGGACTGGAGTATGGGAATGAGGGACTGGAGTATGGGACTGTGACTGAAGAGGTAGAAGCTGATTCATCTCTCAGACCTGCAACTGCTTCCTTTTGTGAGGCACAGATGGAAGTAATGCGGGAGGAGGAAGAAAAGATGGTGGGGGGAGGCAGAAAGGTTGGAGTAAGGGAACAGGAAGGACTGGCAGAGGTGGAGGAAAAGGAAACAGACTTAAGAAAAGAGGAGAAGGAAGTGAGGGAGGAAGGAAGAGAAATGATGAAAATTGAGACAGAAAAAATGGAGGAAAGAAACAGGGGGCCTGAAGCGACAGTGGTAGAAGAGTTGATGAAGACTCCTCGACCAGGCAGTGTCGGTTCCTCCACTTTCTCCCCCTCCCTCCACTGCCTGGCCTGCCATCCGCGACTGAAGTGTCCTCTCATAACAAGTCGTACCTTCCTCCCTGTCCTCACCTCTGACCCCTCCACCTGTCCCTACCACCATCGTCTGGCCACTCGACTCTCCCACAGCCACTCTGATCAGAACAGTGTGGATGGTATGAGAGGTTGCATGATGGCTGAATGTAGTGCTGGGGAAGATATTCTACCTGAGCATGAAGATATCCCGGTTGGAGTGCGCCACATTGGGCAGGGAAATGTTCTTGAAGATGTTGGAAGAGAGAGGAATCATGGTGTGCACGGACAGACATATAATTCTACAGTTGGTGGAAGAAATGATACACTAGTTGGGAGACATGATGACGAAGGAGAGAGGGACGGTGAAGAGTATTCAGAGCAAAGTTCCTCCTCTAATGTCTCCACTAGTCAGCCATCCACTGACAATACCTACTGTCCTCCGCCCTCGTCTGAATCACCTGACAGTTATGAAATCTCCACACCCCCTGCCTCTCCCTCCACACCTGGTAGTCAGCTGGGGTCAGTAAGACCTGACTCCATGTTGGCCGCAGTCCTAAACCAACATCAAAACCCCACACCACAGAACCCCATACCACTCCATTATGCAACAGTATGTAACCAACTGAGAAAGAACCCTCGTCCTACTTCACACACTCGCAGGTATTGTGTCTTTGCTATTACCACTAAATAAGCATATTAATAGAAAATTTTTCCTTGAGTGGTGTCCTTTTTGCGATTCCGGACATGGTGATTAACTAGCATTTGTTGGATAGAACAATTATCACTGGGATTCAGCTGAAAAAGGACTACAGTGACAACGTTGATGCATAGATGCATTGCTTTAAGTGGAACTTTGGTGTAACATAGGACACACTGACACCATGAAAATTGTCCTTCATCTTTTATATAAACAGTGCCTTTTATTGCATTAGCACCAGATCGAAACCACATCTGTTTGTAGTGTGCGAAGGGTTTGTGTGTTGCATTGTCGTAGGTATGAATTGAGCCATTGTCCTGGGGCTGGGGCAGGGCGGAGGAAGAGACGCCCCGTGGAATATAACAGAGTACCACTGGGAGAGCGGGGTAACTTACCCCATGCAGTGGGTCGGAGTATGATTACTCTACTCCAGCTAACATGAAGAAGACTGTGGCTGGTAGAGGGAGGGAGAAGAAAGAGGTATTATTAATTAGCTCATGAGAAGTGGAGGAAAAGATATCACTTGTTCTTCAGGATAAAAGGCCTCCAGTGGGTGTGGCTACATCAAGAGTGGGTAACAAGGTAGGTGTGGTCTATTTCACGAGGGAAGAGGAGCGGCAGCTTATGGAGGGGGTGAGAAGGTTTGGTCGTCGTTGGCGACACATTCTCTCTGTGTATCAGTTCCACCATTCTCGAACGTCTGTCAGCCTCAAAGACAAGTACAGGTATGTACATCACTACGACAACCCCATACTCTTTCTCCATTACATAATTCCTACAACAAATGCAACACATTCTTGGTGGGGCGAAGCGAGCAGTTCATTTTTTACACGTTTCGCACATTGTATGTGGAGCACCAGTGTGGGTCACAACATAAAAAATTCCGCATTCGCATGACAAGTTGGGCTCGTTTTCGCTCGCCAACACTCATGCATCAGGAAAAATGTACAATACAAATAATTGTGGTGATGGTGTGGGAAATGCTATATAAACCTAAACTGCCAGACACACTTGGATAGTTTACTGCTTTCTCAACCCTACCCCATTTTTCCCTTTTGCAAAAAACACCACCGTGTGTAAAGTCAGATTCAGACGCCTGTTTATTCACATATTGCTCGTAAACTACTGACTGTTTCTTCGTGAACAAAATATTGCATGTGTCAATATAGACTAAGGCACAATACGTCGCTTTCCCAGTCCGTTCCTTCCTGTAAAGTCAATCCTCACGATGCAGCAAGGCGGCAAGGCATGACATGACGGGGCAATTTGCTAAACAATACGTTGTAATCGCTATCTGATCAATGATGTGGCAGTACAATTTTCAACTAGCAATTTGTAGGTGGCAGCATATAGGGTTATTGTCCCTTTTCTCTTGCAGAAACCTCACCAACAGAAGAAAATAACACCTGCTATTGTACTATCATCAGTACAGAAATCACAGCTACAATAATGACTGCATAATCTCATTCATTATACAAAACAGTTTGGTGACATGAAAATGTGCATAATTGTCTTTATAGTGCCAATAGTTTGTATAGAAAAGACAATGGAACAATGTGATAGTTTGTGGAGAAAGACAATGGGACATTATAGAGACAAACAGAAAGCGACAATTGATTGATAGAAACAGCATGATGTCACGGTAGCAGTGTAATTAGTCAGTCAAGGAGATCAATATCACCCAACATGTGTTGTTGTCTGAATGGGTCAGCCTCCAGTTGAGTAAAGAGGTTCATGAACTGAGATGGATCATCTAGTCCTGCCTGAAGTATCTGGTAGGCCTGTAGTACAACAACCACATCATGTGCATACTCACACTTGCACACATCAACACACACTCACACACACACACATGCACACACACACACACACGGGCAAGGAGAACGCACGGTGTGCATATTGCCAGCAGGACATATGAATCTGGCAAATCGGCTGTCCTACTGCACACACACACACGGGCAAGGAGGGGACGGCAACGCACGGTGTGCATATTGCCAGCAGGACGTACGAATCTGGCAAACCGGCCGTCCTACTGCACACACACACACGGGCAAGGAGGGGACGGCAACGCACGGTGTGCATATTGCCAGCATGACGTACGAATCTGGCAAACCGGCCGTCCTACTGCACACCACACACACGGGCAAGGAGGGGACGGCAACGCACGGTGTGCATATTGCAGCAGGACGTATCGAATCTGGCAAACCGCTGTCCTACTGCCACAC
This sequence comes from Geodia barretti, assembly GCA_030341885.1. Taxonomy (NCBI): domain Eukaryota; kingdom Metazoa; phylum Porifera; class Demospongiae; order Tetractinellida; family Geodiidae; genus Geodia; species Geodia barretti. Next base: position 26,807 of record CASHTH010000135.1, read on the forward strand.
ACACACACACGGCCAGGAGGGGACGGCAACGCACGGTGTGCATATTGCCAGCAGGACGTATGAATCTGGCAAACGGCTGTCCTACTGACGGCAAGGAGGGGACGGCAACACACGGTGTGCAATATGCCAGCAGCTGTATGATCTGCAAATCGGCAATCCTACGCACACACACACACCGGGGCCAAGGAGGGGACGGCAACGCACGGTGTGCATCTTGCCGCAGGACGTACGAATCTGGCAAATCGGCCATCCTACTGCGGCAAGGAGGGACGGCAACACACGTGTGCATATTGCCAGCAGGACGTATGATCTGGCAAACCGGCTGTCCTACTGCACACACACACACACGGGCAAGGAGGGGACGGCAAACGCACGGTGTGCATCTTGCCAGCAGGAACATATGAATCTGGCAATCGGCCGTCCTACTGCGGGCAAGGAGGGGACGGCAACACACGGTGTGCATAATGCCAGCAGACGTATGAATCTGGCAAACCGGCTGTCCTACTGCGGCAAGACGCACACACGGTGGCATAATGCCAGCGGACGTGAACTGGCAAATCGCCTCCTACTGCACACCACACCGGGCAGGAGGGGCTGCAAACACGTGTGCATCATGCCAGCAGACGTATGAATCTGGCAAACGGCTGTCCTACTGCGGCAAGGAGGGGACGGCAACACACGGTGTGCATAATGCCCACAGGACGTATGAATCTGGCAAACCGGCTTCCTACTGCGGCAAGGAGGGGACGGCAAACCACACGGTGTGCATAATGCCAGCAGGATGTATGAATCTGGCAAATCGGCCATCCTACTGCACACACACACACGGGGCAAGGAGGGGACGGCAACGCACGGTGTGCATCTTGCCAGCAGGACGTACGAATCTGGCAAATCGGCCATCCTACTGCGGCAAGGAGGGGACGGCAACACACGGTGTCTAATGCCAGCAGGACGTATGAATCTGGCAAACCGCTGTCCTACTGCACACACACACACGGGCAAGGGGGACGGCAACGCACGGTGTGCATATTGCCAGCAGGACGTATGAATCTGGCAAACCGGCTGTCTTACTGCACACACACACACACGGCCAAGGAGGGGACGGCAACACACGGTGTGCATAATGCCAGCAGGACATATGAATCTGGCAAATCGGCCGTCCTACTGCACACAACACACACACGGGCAAGGAGGGACGGCAAACACACGGTGTGCATAATGCCAGCAGGACGTATGAATCTGGCAAACCGGCTGTCCTACTGCGGCAAGGAGGGGGACGGCAACACACGGTGTGCATAATGCCAGCAGGACGTATGAATCTGGCAAATCGGCCGTCCTACTGCACACACACACACGGGCAAGGAGGGGACGGCAACACACGGTGTGCATAATGCCAGCAGGACGTATGAATCTGGCAAACCGGCTGTCCTACTGCGGCAAGGAGGGGACGGCAACACACGGTGTGCATAATGCCAGCAGGACGTATGAATCTGGCAAACCGGCCGTCCTACTGCACACACACACACGGGCAAGGAGGGGACGGCAACGCACGGTGTGCATAATGCCAGCAGGACGTATGAATCTGGCAAACCGGCCGTCTTACTGCACACACACACACGGGCAAGGAGGGGACGGCAACGCACGGTGTGCATCTTGCCAGCAGGACGTATGAATCTGGCAAACCTGCCGTCCTACTGCACACACACACACGGGCAAGGAGGGGACGGCAACGCACGGTGTGCATAATGCCAGCAGGACGTATGAATCTGGCAAATCGGCCATCCTACTGCGGCAAGGAGGGGACGGCAACACACGGTGTGCATAATGCCAGCAGGACGTATGAATCTGGCAAATCGGCCATCCTACTGCGGCAAGGAGGGGACGGCAACGCACGGTGTGCATCTTGCCAGCAGGACGTATGAATCTGGCAAACCTGCCGTCCTACTGCACACACACACACGGGCAAGGAGGGGACGGCAACACACGGTGTGCATATTGCCAGCAGGACGTATGAATCTGGCAAATCGGCCATCCTACTGCGGCAAGGAGGGGACGGCAACACACGGTGTGCATATTGCCAGCAGGACGTACGAACCCGGCAAACCTGGTGTGGCCATGTAGCGCTAAGTTTAAACACCTGAACTTGCCCGCCACGTCCTACAAGCCTTTTGCAATTGGCTTCCAGTCAGAATAGGGTCCGATGTGCATGGCGGTTGAGAGAGCAACTGGTGTCAGCGATTTCGCATTTTTTGTAGGCACATGAGCGGAAAAAGAGACGACCCAACTATCCTTCATGCCTTGAGTAGAGTTGGAGTATGGAATGGAAATGTCTTCTATCTCGCTGCACCTATCCCTATCTCCCCCAAATTTTGCCGTCCCCCCAAATGAGGGTGTCAACGATTTCGCATTTTTTGTAGGCACATGAGCGGAAAAAGAGACGACCCAACTATCCTTCATGCCTTGAGTAGAGTTGGAGTATGGAATGGAAATGTCTTCTATCTCGTTGCACCTATCCCTATCTCCCCCAAATTTTTCCAAGGGTGTCAACGATTTCGCATTTTTTGTACGCACATGAGTGGAAAAAGAGACGACCCAACTATCCTTCATGCCTTGAGTAGAGTTGGAGTATGGAATGGAAATGTCTTCTATCTCGTTGCACCTATCCCTATCTCCCCCAAATTTTGCCGTCCCCCCATAGTGTCAACGATTTCGCATTTTTTGTAGGCACATGAGCGAAAAGAGAGATGACTGAACTATCCATAACGCTTAGACTAAAGCTAGAGTATGGAATGGTAATGTCTTTCGATCTCGCTGAACCTATCCTTATCTCGCCCAAATTTTGCTGTCCCCTATGTATATCTCTTTCAGTCACGAATTCGGTTTCTGTGCCCAATCAGCATTATTCAGCAACTCTCCTGCACGCATGCGTAATTTTGCCCAAATTGACACACCCCTTTCATCCCGCACACGCGCACTGTGGCGATCTTTCTTCCTGCCATTTTACAGACTTACGCACAGCCTCTGTGCCTGCCTTTCAGCCTGCTGAGACATTTATGACATGACATGTCTCACTCAATCCGGACCTCGTTGCTTTTTTTTAAGAGTACTGAAAGGGTCAATGAAAGCAACATCAAAGCTCCGACCGCCACATTCAAGTGCTGACTGGCCACCTTTGGGCGGTTTTTTAATGAGATAACGCCGCAATGCCGCCCGCCTACAGGGTCAAAGTTCACAATTGTGCAAGTTTTGTTGACATTTCTAGAAGTTTACAACATTTTGTGATGGAAAGGATTCCAAAAAGAGCCCACCTGCTGAGACCCCTCAAGGTCAATCTCCTTCTCGGGAGGGAAGAGTCCAGGTGGAAACACCATGTTCATGTCCTTTCTCCTCTGAGGCTGGGCGACCTGCTGCTGGTACTCCACCAGCATCTGCTGGGCCTTCACTGCGTTCTCCTCCAGACTGGTCTCGGCCGGACTGGTGAGGAACGGAGCAGAGGGAGGGATGGAGTAGGCCGGAGCCATGTGCTGTGATGTCGTCATGTCTCCTGCCCATGACATCATCTGATCAGAAAAGAGAGGGAAGACTGTAGTACCCTTTGCATGGATGAAGAGGACACCAAAAACTGTGCAACTAAACTGCAACGAATTGTAAAATGTAGGCAACTTAATGGGAAAAGGTTTCGCGAACGACATAATTGGCGATGTTTTGATTTGCTCACTACAAACGAAACATAAAATCGGCGAAGTTTTCAGTCATGTCGTGGTATATATCAGAACCTGTCCAGCAGAAGGCCCTGCAGCGGCTCCGGAAGTCTGCTGTGGCATCACCAGATCCGGGAACAGAGCAGTGATCGGGTCTTCCTCTCTCCCTCCCCCACCCCCTGCCCCCTGCACAATAAAGTCGTAGACTTTATTTACTACTTTTCTGGAGTACAAGTCACGCCTGTGTTATATTCAGTGACTTTTTGCTTACGGCGTCCACAGAAAATTAGGAACATTTGCAATTTAAAGCATTAATATAAAATGGTTTTCTTGCTGCAAAACGCCTCGTCATCGCAACTCTTTCTCTGTTGTGTCCAACTGTGTATTGTACTAACCAGTTGCTGTGAAGTGAGTGAGAATCTGTCGTCAGTGGAGGACGAGGAAGGCGGAGGAGCAGGCAGGGCTGGCTGCTCCTCCGCCCTCTGAACCACTCCCTGGTCACTCTGCTTCGTCATCCTGATGATGTCATGGGTATTTGGTTGCCAGGCAACAGGGAAATTCCCCTGGCTTACCTCATGGCAACATTGGTGCAGACGACGTACTCAACCTGTTGTGAGAATGGGTTGATGAAGGAGAAGGCCTTCATGGCGAGCCACACCCACTTCTGAGCCTTGCTCAACACCCGGTACTTGACTGTTGGCATCGGCGTTCTTCTCTTCATGGCTGCACACGGAGAGAAAGCGTTGAAAGAAAGACACTCACAGTCTTGCAGATTCTAGATCCTTGTCATAAACAACACCTCTTTGCAAAGTAGTAGTTTACAAAACAGTATGCTGCCAGGGCAACAAGCCACACCCACCGTCATGATGCAGCTGCACCATCTTCTGTATGTCCTCTGGATGATAGTATTCGTAGGAGACCTGACCAATCAGATCCTGCGGCAGGTAACCAAGCACCCCCACCACACGGGGGTCAACGTAGGTGAACCGCCCGTCCGTCCCGATCCTAGCAACAAACTCATTCTCGCTGGCATCCATTGCTGCTCGCGGTGTCCCATCTCCGAAATGTTGTAGCCTAGCAACAGCGATGAGACACGCCCCCGACGACCCTTCCTCCATCTTTAGAGCTTGTTGCTCTGTCGTTGTCAGGTGACTGGGGAGAGACAGAGGGAGGGAAGGACATGAACGGAGGACAACGCGCATGCACGGCTATCATTCTACCATCCCACTTGCACTGCCCTCTGACGTTAACTGGGTCTAAAGGGAATATCCTTGCAAATACCAACTACAATGGCGCTACAGCGATACGTTACACCAATCGATGGGTTGCAAAGAGACAAGGTCAGGTAATGTGTATCTGTCCTAATGTGTGATTATGGTACATATTACACATTGTTACGTAACAATTCCTGATCTGCAAGTCAGGTCACCTCGCACAACCATAGAACACTATATAGTTCACTGGCGAGTGAAGAGGGATTGAAAAGGAGCAACACACCATATGAACCCAGTGCAGTGAAGAACGGCGTACTGCTGTTCCACATTCTGCTGAGTCGACTGCAGCAGTCTAATGACGTCCTCCGACCTCTGGTAGTCAACTCCGTCTCCATGACAACCATCCTAACAACAAAGAGGCAGGGAAGCACAGTAACAAACACATCAGATGAAAACACTGTCTATAAAAGTTTTCCATGTAAAATTGTAGTCAGTCAAATTTTTATTGCAGTCGTCTCAGAAAATTTTAGTTATTTTGCAAAGACGCAGTAGCTGCTCACCCCAGAGGTGGACCTGGAGGATTGGTCTGCTGTGTTTCTCCTGACACGGCAGAGAAATGACCTCCTGAGACCATTGATGTTCTGTCCCTGCAGCACCAGGGGAGCTGAGGGGGAGGTAGTGAAATGAGGGCATTTTCACAGGAGAGATATATGTATACACAGATTGAGAATGTGGTGCTTTAGCTACAGTTCGTAACACACCTCAAGTAAGGCGAGTTTATGTGTCCACACAAACTGACTGTATTGTAATGGATGGCTAGCACCAAATAACTGTATCATAGCTGTATTACGTAGTATTATGTAACTAGAAGTTAACTCACAATTTCCCACATTGTTCTTGACACCGGCCTTCATTGCTGTACAGAACATGATAATATTAGTATGTAACATCCTGATAGTATACAAGTAGTGCACAAGAGAATACTGCCTTTCAGTGAAAGTTTACTGAAGTAGTGCACAAGAGAATACTGCCTTTCAATAAAAGAACACTGAGAAGCATGCATGTAGTTCACACAAGAATACTGACTCACAATGAAAATATACTGAAAGCTCACAAGGGAATACTGGGTTTGTAATAGAGTATACAGAGAGAATACTGACCTTCGTCCAGGTCGAAGCAAGTGAGCTGACTCTTGACTTTCTGGATGTCTTTGGGATGGAGGAGGTCATAGAAAGACGTTCCCATCCAGTTCTCCACCGGTTCACCCAACACATCACTAGCAAACAGACACACACACACACACTATAATTATTGATGGTGGGAAATTTGAGTTCCTACCCAAATACCTAGCATATCTAGGGCATAGCTGGTGGGTGGGGTGTAGCGACAAAGGTACAATCTGATTATACATAGCATATCTAGGGCATACTAGCTGGTGGGGTGTAGCTACAATGGTACAATCCGATTAACAGAAATGTGGTTAAGTAAAATTGTGAGCAGAGCAGACAAAGATTGTAGGGCCCAGAGCAAGTGTGGGAGTGTGGTGAATGTGGTGAATGTGGGAGTATGGTGAATATGGGAGTGCAGGGAATATGTGACTGTGGTGAGGCTGTGATGGAGACTGACCTGATGGTGTCTGAAACAAACAGAATCCTGGCCCAGGAACACTCGATGATGATCATGAACCCATTAGCTGCCTGTACAGGACGGGAGTGAAAAGGAGAGGGAGGGAGAGGGAAGGGGTATTCCAAATCGTAAGACATTAAGGATATCCTGTCACGCCCCAGGAACAGCCATAATAGGTTCAGTAGTAATGACCCACAAAAGGAGGGACAACATCACGTAGAGATTCTGTAGGACAAACATACCTCCACAACAAGATGTTTTAGTTCATCATCAGTGAGGAATCCAGGTCTGTGGGGAGATGAGGAGTGCGGGTCTCCTGAGAGGAGGGAGAGGAGGGAGACCGACACACGTTACACTATGCAACAAGCTTGTCTCCACAGACATAATGGCAAAGACTAATATACATCCACAAACCTTGTGTTAATGACAGATAGTTGGTGGTACATGTATCCATACCTCTGAGTGTCTTCATGTGGTCCACAGCCATCTTAAGAATGGAGAGTTTGTCGAGTCTTCGTGGTACCGCAGCACAGGTCGGGATCATCTGTGCCAGTTCGTTCATGTAGCGATTCATTCTCTCTCTCCTCCTCTTCTCCACTTCACAATGCTGCGACCGCCTGTTGTGGCGTAATACACAACTGTGAGGAACAACTTCCGCGATTATTTCGTTTAAATCAGTGAAGTATCTTACGTGAGTATGTACTTGTTGCAACACACACCCACCCACCAACCAACAGCGTTGCAAACTTTGACCAATTCACCAAGGTTTTACTCACACATTACTGCACACATGCAATTTTTCTCCTCCCAACTCACTTCTCTCTTGCTCCTACTCCCTCTCCTTTGGCTTACTTGGCTTCAGTGGAGAGTTTACTGCCTTTTCCTCGCCCTCCTCCCATATCTTCATCATCAGACATACCTCCACCCTCCATAGCAACGTACGAACTGTCTCTAAAGCCAGGAACGAGATGAACGACCGGTCATTACACCGTCATTGCTCTAGACGCCAACTAATTCAATTCGTCTGAGGTTTTGGCAGACAAAAGCGCTTTGACGCTCCTACACGTTTCCTTGCGGCGAAAGAGGTCGTTAGACTTACCCCAACTTTTGTCTCTTCTGCCCCGGCACGCCGCCGGCCATGACTTGATCCTGGTCTTGCGGAGGCACTCCCATCATGGCGCCATGATGCCCGGCCCCAAGAGCTCTCATATGAGTCATTTCTCTCCCTCCCTCGCCGTGTGAACACGTCAACTTCTTCCTCGACCGAACGGAAACACATACGTACATGTACGCGCGCGTATAAACACGTACACGGAATATGCAACGGTAAAAACGGAAAGTTTACGGATATTGTCACATTTTTGCGTCACACAGTGTCTTCGCCTTCCCTTCTCTCTCTCTCCCTCTTGGCAGACCAGCTTCCACTGCTATGACACTCATCAGGCACTGTCTTTCATAACTCTATTTCTCTTCTTTTCAGCCTTGCTTTCTTTCTTCTTTTCCTTTTTCTCCCCCTTTTCACCTCCCCCACCTTCTTCCCCCTCCACCTCTCGCTTTCTCTTCCCTTTTTTCTCCTTCCTCTCTGAATCCTCCTCGTCCTTTTCCTGCTTTTGTTTCCTCTTTTTCTTCTTTTTCTCTTTTTTTGTCTCTAACTTTTCAACATCATTTTCTGCTTTTCCCTCCTCTTCCTCCTCAATCAAATAGTCTCCTCTAAGAGAAAGCAAGTTTCCAGTCACCTCAATGCGACTGACACTAAACCAGATTCTTTCCCCAGTCTCAAATGCTCTGCTGCACCAACTCTTTAGCCTCTTTTCCTCTTGCTCTTTACTGAAGACGGGGAAGATTAAAAAAAGTCAAATAGTACACCCCAGAAGAAAAGGTGAACGTTGCACAATGTCAGTAACCCTCAAACCATTTCCTGCTATATATGGCTGAATTGCTGGCTCTATAATTATAGAAAGCCCTATGTTGACATAATTATGTATACACAGATTTTGCTGTAAAGTTATACGTGAGATGGTCGAGAGGTGAGCATGTGACTGCAGTGTTGAAACAGCCAAACAGAAGACAACCAATATGGTCCACTCCAACCTTGTTTACCTCCCCACACATCACATTCCCTGCCTGCATTACATCATTATGACATCATCTGTACCGTAGGAAGTAGTATTATATACCTGAGGCCTGAAGATGGTGGCAGAGTATTCAATGTTGATATGGATATGTGGCAACTCATCATATATGTGCCCTGTTCTACACAGTTGGTATAATAGGAGAGAGAGAGAGAGAAATAGTAGTTGTTGACTGAACATGTACACGACAATGAGACAATGTGTTTCCATGTAACATATGTACAGTAACTTACTATGATGACATGCACAATAAAAAATGGGAACAACAATCACGTCAATACAACGAATACTGCTACTTACTACCTGTGAAGGACTCGTATACGATCAAAGGCCATCAGTACTCCTCCGTACACTGCGTGGTAGTGGAGAATACGGCTGGCTAGTTCCTCAGTCACTCCTGTACCTACTCTCCCTTGTACGGCAGAGATCAAAGACAAATGGACTACTAGAACGACAGGACACTGCCTACCGAGGTATGAGGGTAGCAGGGTCACGTGCTCCTTCACTTCCATCGCTATGAAACTGCTAGAGCTTTGCTGAACTGCCTTCTCTGCTTCATAAACCGACTCTTCTATCATGACCTTCGCGCTTGAACTGCGCACGTGTGACAGTTGGTGAACTTTGAACTCTTATTTTCATATCTAACCCTTTCCGTACGAGTCCTTGCTCTCTTCCTTTCCGCGTGTTAGCGATAATGGTAAGTTGAACTGTATCTGTTTTAATCATTTTCCCATTGTATGTATGGCGTCGCTGAAGAAGATGAAAAATGTGTGGGTGTCTATATCTCTTCTCTGAACAGGTTTCAAGGCTGAAGAAAACGCGCAAACTGCGCGGTCATGTCTCGCACGGCCACGGTCGAGTAGGTACGTCTGCTACTGAGCTCTTAGTGCGAGTGTTGACTTGAGCTCCGCACGCAGGCAAACATAGAAAACATCCTGGTGGCCGTGGTAATGCTGGAGGGCAGCACCATCACAGAATCAACTTCGACAAATAGTAAGAACTTGTGTCTACTAGAATAAATGAACCATCTCTCTCTCTCTCTCATCTCAGTCACCCTGGGTATTTTGGAAAGGTGGGGATGCGGCATTTCCACCTGACAAGAAACAGGTACCATCAGCCGGTGGTAAACCTGGACAAGTTGTGGTCGCTGGTCTCAGAGCAAACCAGAGCTGCCTACAAGGACAGAACTGACAAGGCACCCGTCATCGACGTAGTGCAAGCTGTAAGCCTCTTCCTCTCCTTGGTCTTGGTGCATTCAATTCTTCACTGTACCCCTCGACCCCCCACTGTTTGCAATTCGTATCCCCATCCTTTCTAATTAATGCTCTCCCCCTGCCTTCCACTGACAGGGCTACTACAAGGTGTTAGGAAAAGGAGTGTTGCCAAAGCAACCAGTCATCGTGAAGGCCAAGTTCTTCAGTCGAAAGGCTGAGAGGAAGATCAAGGAAGTGGGCGGGGCTTGTGTTCTGGTAGCATAGCAACTGCTCTTTCATTGTTCCAATTGTACCATAATTATTATATCTTGTCAAAAAGATTTTTGATTGTGATTTCGATTGTGGAGATGTGTGCCGTTAGTGTTGTGGATTGAGCTGTGGATTGAGCAGGGTTTTTCCACCTCATCTGCCACCAGAAGAGTGGGGGATGACAGGGGGTTGTCAGGTTGCGCAGTATATAGCACGGTTGATGGAAATGATAATAGATTGTGGATAAACACACCACGTACAGCTATAATGGGCAGCCAGCGATGATAATAAATGATGACCCTAAAGGAAATAAGGCTATTTGTATCGCGAGGCACTGTTGACACGAGGTCGTGGGAGGTCTCCAAAGACACCAGTATTCTGGACACTCAATGCCAGAGCCTTTATGGAGCTGGCCATGTCAGCAGGTCCTCCCGCCACCCCCGCTTCTCTCTGGTGATATGAGGCAGTGGGAAATAATGGCCAGTAATTGATTAGCATTTGCTTGCACAGAGTTTTCAAGGCAAAGTATTGTATCACCATATCCAGTGGCTGAGAGTGAAGAGCTGTAATATTTTGTTTTTAGTCTGGTAGGCAAAACAGAGTAATTTCACTAATAGTCTTGTGGAGAGTCTCACCATATCCTGTGGCTGTGAATGGAAGAGAGGAACAGAGAGTGGAGCAGATGAGGCTATCTGGACTGATGATAGGTCTCTATAGGAACTATCTACAGACAAGAAGACGATATTATGCCGGTTAACTCACTACCATTGTTCCAGATGTACAAAGTGAATGCAAAGGCAGTATGTGGCAACATGAGGTTCCTTCATTCAGAGGCACCCAGATAAGACACGGCTATTACGCTGTTACGGAGGTGTCCTTTAATTGGAGTGTCATTGTTTCAGTGTCCACTAGAAATTCCAGACAGCAGAGGGAAAACAGACCGTCTGTCCCACTCTCTTCATCGTCACTCTGAGGGAAAGCCACACCTCCTTTCTCTCCCCCGTCCACTTCTTCCACCTCCTCGTCAAATCCGTCCAATGAGAATAGAGCATCGTCTGCCACCGGCTGGGAGAATGCATTACATCATTATGACATCATCAGTATATCACATGATGTGAATACTTTATTGTTGGGGGTGGGTCTTGGGTCACTGAGGGTTATTGTCACTCTCTTCTGCTGCTGAAAAATGGAGAGGTTCTCTGATTAGTATACTTCGAATATCCTGACTAGTATACTTGGTAACTGAGAGTATCCAAAGAGTGAAACTGACATTATCAATGGAAGGAAAAGGAGAGGAGTTTGGAGATGGGTGTGGCTGACTGGCCCCATCCTCTTTAGCCACGCCTCTTCTTGCTTTGTCTATTGCTCTATTGTAAAAACCAATGATGTCATAATGATGTAATAATCTCGTAGTCCTCACGCAAAGAGCAGTGTTCTCTGAGTGAAGGTCTTGTGCTGAAGTCTGGCAAAAGTATCTTTCTCTTTTCTCTCAAATTCTCTAATTCTCTCTTCCATATCTTCCTCTTCCCTCGCCAGGTACTGCCTCACCTGACAGCCAGCAAGATTTACTTCTTAAATTACGTGGTTTATTAGAGAGTTTTACATAATAATAACTTTGTTGGATTGCAGTACCACAAATGCTATTAAAAGTGTTACTCTATATACGGTGTATATAGCATATATAGACAGGACTGACATACATGGTAAAGATAGTTCACCTGGGTATGGAGCTGCCTTATCAGTGGGTCATCTCTTCCAAAACTCATGGAGGAAGCTGAGGAGAGGAAATGACAAGAGATAACAGTGATAAGATACCCCAGGCCAAACAATTAAGGAAGAGAGGGGCTGGCACGAGTAGGTGCTAACAAGGACACAGACAAAAATGAGTAATGCTTTTCCAAAACAGCATCTGCTGCGATTTTGTGGAGGGTTTACTCATTTTGCTATTTTGTCACCACTATCCCAATTGAGACAGTTGGGATGCAAGTGAAGTAGTCATTGAAGACCTCATAAGCCATGGATGTGCACCTCTGACAGAGGCAGTCTCCTTACCTCTTGGTCTAGCCCCTCTTCCCATCTCCTCCTCCTCAGAGTCCAGGTCAGGGTTCACAGCTATCCTGAACACACTGGAGTAGTGCAGGTGACCTTTGACCTGTGCTACATCTTGATCTGTGGACTGAGCGAGAAGGAAATAGTGATTATACACACAGTGAGGGAGTAGAGATGAAGTCCTCTTTATAGGCAACATGAGGGCACTAACGTTTCTTGCATGCAATGATCCGACTCCCTTAGCTATAATAATATAATTATTTTCTTCCATCAGTGTCCTGATTATAGGGGTACTACAGTGAAGTGAGGTCGTAAAAGTAGTCCAGAAATAAAGGCTCACCAGGAGTCCAGGACAGACCAATGTCCTGTTCTTCTGGCAGTGAGAAACACAAACGTCGCAGCCACAGTTTGCACAGCTCTGAATCGTCCAGTCACCCACCGTCTCTGATTGCAAGAGGACCACGTGTTCCTGGAGCAAATCACGTGATGCTCACTGAGATATACCCTCTCTAGAAACAAGCGTAGTGTTGCAACTTACAGCTGTGAGTCCATGGAGGTCTTGTTCTACCTCGTGGAGGGTCAGAGTTGTGAGACGGTGGCCTGGAGCCAGGACTCTCTCTCCAGGCACGGGCCTCGTCTCCCACTTCTCCTCCTTACAATGGAGGACTACGTTCAGACAGCGGCACCTCAGTCTCGCCATCTGAACCTCCCCGTCTCCTCGAGGCTCCCTCCCGCCAGTCGAGCGCTGTAGGATGATGCAACTCCCTGGCGCTCCGCCCCCTCTTCGTCGATATAATGCGCATGCGCATAATTCTGCAGCGTAACATTCCACTAGAAAATCCTTGCACACATTAGTGCTAAATCCTAATTGTCAAGCATAAAAGTGTGCATGTGTATGTTGTTGCTAGTCTGTTTTAGTTGGTACATACCCACACCTGCAATGGGAAAGGGGAAATGGTCTATAATTATTGTATGATTATAGAATCAATACCTGTGTGCCCACAGCTCAGTATATATGGTTGTCATTGGCAACCACATATGAGAAGTCAGACTTCTCTTCTCCCATTAATTTCATGTTTCCACCTTCCTCCTTCCACCCCTCACTGCTCATGTTTACATATGATGTCACAAACGAAACTCGAGGCTTGTGGGGGGTGGACCTAGAATGGGAGAAAACTGGCTATCACTGACGTGTGTGTATAATATCAGGACTGTAGCAAAGGCTGTAAGAGTGAGGAAGAAGTTAACCTTTTCCTTCGTTGGTCAAAGAGATACTTTATGAGTCCAGTGACAATTACTGACACCACCACCAGGCTTCCCAGGGTTACTATGACAACAACCCCCACTCTGTGATCATCATCATTCTCCTCATCATCCTCATCATAATCCTGTGCATTGTTCTGTTGGTGTGACATCATGTGACATCATGTGACATCTGTGACATAACAGGGCAGTAATGATTAGAGACTCACGTTGTCCAGGGAGGAAGAAACAATATCGTACGTTGGGGAAGTGGGTGTGGTCTCTGTTCTATTGGGTGGAGTTTTAGAGGAAACTGGGGAGAAGCAAAACAGGATATGCCAACTTGCTTTTTTACACGGCGGATCAAATCCTTTCGCATTTACACATGTTATTTCCGCTACATACGGTGCTAGTAAATCCAGTTGTAATCAACCCAAAAACCCTTAAAGAATTTGCTTACATGCTCTCCATTTATCCCCGCTGTACATACAACCCTAAGGAAAGGTATAGGTCTTGGTATAATACCTGGCAGCAGACAGCAGGAAATGGTGGCCTGAAGAAATATGGATGGAGAAGAGGAATCTCTGCGATGGCATGAATGTCGCACCTGCACAGATAAGTAATTACATAACTATGATGAAAAACTGCTATGGCCAACCTCTACTGAGGCACCAGTGTTGAATCCACATGTACTAGTGGCAATTGCCTGCCACTGCTTCTGTGTTCGACAGCTGACGATGCTCACTCCAACATCTCGCCTCCAGCAACCCTCATCTGTGGTGTGGGGAAAGAGAAACGACAAACTGTGCCACTGAGAGATAGGTTAAGTTCACTGTATTGGACTTTTCACATGTTAACTAAACAAACGACTTGTCAATGGATCATTATTATCCTACCATCATCATCATCAGGCTGTTGTTCTTTCTCCACACAGTGTGGCACTGGTAGCTGGAGAAGATCGTTGGCAACTGTCACACACTCACGGTCACCTGGACACCTGTACATATATACACAGGACCAAAGCTCATGCCAGATTCACACAAGCAGGCCAATAGGACCAGCCATATATATAGCTACTTGTAATGAAGACAAGGATTAGTCCACATCTGTGCGCCTTCATCGACGTTTGGCTGGGCCAATGCTCCACCCAGCAGCCCTAAAACCTGCAGATTGTTAGTTTGTAGCGCTGTACGGTAGCGCTTAGTTGGCTCACCACAAGGCCAAGGACGACCAGCGCATTCATGACACACCCCCTTTCTGCAAGTTCGACCAGCCCCTCCCTCTTCTTCTAACGCGAGCTCTAGTACTTTTACTCACCACCAGACAGCTGTAGTTCACAACAAACTGGCTATCGTCACGAGCACTAAAAGCATCTAATTCTAATAACTTCCTGAGGGATAATTTTACGTCTCTGTGAATTCAGTTCGCCCGCACAACGTCTGACGTAGACTAAACTACAGACGTGAAAGGTTTTTTTCGCTCTATCGTTTATCGACATTTTGTGAATGTTTTATATGCCATCCAGACTGTGTAACAGTAGTCAGAAGAGCGGCAAGGATGGAAGAGGTGTAGCTAGCTAGCTAGAGATATTATATCGCTCAGTCATTTTTACGCATGCGCAGTATTGCGGGCGCGCGCATGAACGAGCGCCGCGCGTGGCCTCCGAAAGATCAGTGTCTCCAAGAAGTGAAGCGAAGAAGGCAAACTCTGAAGCTGAGAGAGCTGTGGCTGCGGTATGGACACCGTTGCAGCGTTACCGCCGGAAGACCCCGAGCTATTTATCCCCAACATTTCGTCCGAGGCAAGCGACGGAGCGACTATTCTGCCTGCCATCGCCATAGCTCCTCCTCTGGTGGCCCACGCCGGCAGAGCCTACGTGGACCGCATCCCTGGTGGACCCATCTTCCAGTCCTACACCACTCTCTGCACACAGGTACGGCTGAATGCTGGAAAAGCCTTCCTACTGTGTCGTTCAGCTTCCCTTCTTGCTGGGAGCTGCTAAAACCGTATGCATGTACCCAGGATCTGTGTTGGCAGCCTGGAAACGACACAGTTCCTGCCACTCTCTTGGCTTTATTTGCTGCCTCTTCTTAGGCTTCCTTGACAGTCGTCACCAGGGCATTCATTGTCTTGTACTCGACGTGCAGGTTTTTCAAGGGCAGTGTGCCTTTCCCGTGCATGACGCAACTTCTCACTTTCTCTAGCTAGCTCAGAGACACTCTGAGGATGCTACTTTTAGCATGTACGTTTGCTCGTAATGCTAGGCTGTCGCTGCAATGGCTACTGCTGCGGAGACGTAACACGCGTCCATACGGGCCTTGTTGTTCCACTGCTACTGCATGTCCTGTTGACCGAACCGCGGCAGACGCCATTTCATTCACACTTGTTCTCTCTTCACAGGTGCAGCTGCACACGACTTTCCACTACCCGCCAACACCTCCCGTGGAGGGAGATGGTTGCTCGGCCGACAAGCTACATGTCGTGGCGGACACGGCGCTGGCCTTAGCCGACGCGGCGGCAATGCACGATGTGAAGGCCGCGGTACTGCAAGGCCCGAGCCCCCAGACACAGCAGTTCCACAGTCTCCCGACTCCGCCGACCCCGGAGCTGTCTGTGGCGTCTCTGCAGCAGCAGATGACTGGAGGAGAGCTGGTCTCGGCCTCGTCCAGCCATAGCTGTCAGCCCGCCGCCGACACCCCTGCCTACGGGGCCGAGCCTTCCAAACAGCAGCTCTACCAGTGGCAGGCGACGAACTCCAACTTCTGCGTGATGGGTCCGTCGCAGTTCGCGGCTCCAACGCAGGCAGCTGCGTTCCCTGCACGTCGTCCGCCACCCCTCTACTACCAGGCGACCTCGGAGAAGACTAGTGCCGTTGCGGCTCAGGTTCAGTCGGGTCCTCTGCGCAGCCCCATGTCGGAGTTTGTGGTGATGAAGGAGTGCATTGACGGTGAGCTGCTAGTGTGTATACTTAGCCCTCTCTTTGTGTATATTTCCAGCTATGATAGTTTCCCTACTGAGATAGCTAAAACGGGTTGGTCTGCACCTCCGTATGCAAAGTAGTAATGTGAAAGTAGTAATGTGAAAGCAGAAGTCCGATTGGCTGGTAATGCTTGCTAGGCTCTACATGAAGATTTAACTGTGGCAGAGCTTTGCCTATGGGTTAGTGCCAGTTCCAGTAAGAGGGAAGAGTGAGGCTGGGTAAATTGAGAGGTGGGAGGGAGGGGAAGTGGAATATGAACTAGTCCAGAAGAAGGGAAAAGGACATTCCTTCTTCCACCCTGTGACCCCTCTGACTGAGGTGGTGGTGGTGTGGTGGCAGGTAGTTGGGGAATGGGAGAGGCTGAGAGAGCAGTCTGCAGTGTTGGCCCAGATAGCAGGGTGGCGCCTAACACCTCCCGATTCATGACCTTGCTGCCCTTCCCTCTATACACACACACACACACAGGTAGCTAGTCTCCTGTTCATCTCTCTCTTCCTCTGGTTGTTTGCTGTTAAAGTATCTATCTCCCTGTGTGTACAAACCACCCGAGCATTGAAGTTCAATCATTGCGCCATCTCTATCATGTCACAACTGTGGACTCATTTCAACCTATTACAAGCCAGCCACCGTAGCTGCTGTAGATACGGATTATCTCCCTCGCCCTGCAAAACATGGGACCATTTAGAAAGTTACTACGTATTTCCCTTCCTTTTCCCTCCCTTCCAACTGGCTGTGGAGAAGGAGTAGAGTACTCTCAACTGGTGAAACTTTCACTCCTGTCCACCCCCTGCCACTACTTACTGCGACTAGTAATCATATTCATAGACCTGTTGAAACCCAATTTCTACCTAGTCATGCTTATTGTGCTTCATTAAAGTGTATATACTTGTTTTAGGTGTAATATAAATAATCTTCTGGGGCTAGTCAAGTAGGAAAGTCTTGCCAGCTATTCCCTGTAGCTGAAGCCAAACCTTTGCCCACACCATATCACACATTTTCTTGTTCTACTTATAGTCTTGACAACCATCTTATTGTGAGCGATTGCTATGGTAACGTGCTCCTTTGTCCCCCTCCCACAGGCACCTTGTCCTACAACCCGAACCGTAACTGTTCCAACTGCGGGGCTACCTCGACTCCTCTCTGGAGGAGAAATCCTGAGGGCAAGTACCTCTGCAACGCCTGTGGTCTCTACTATAGAGTCAATGGAACTAACAGAAACAACACCCAGAAGAAGAAGGTGAGGCACTGCTGTTGGCTGGGGTGGTGGAAAAAAGGTGCTAATTTCTGTGAGTCTTTTCCTGTCAGTCCTCACCACCTGACTATATATAGACTGAGATAGTGCTATATATACCTTGACTGGGGTCTTATGTCACATTTTCACTGTTGTTTCCCATGGCCCTAGCTAGCTGTGTCCCCTGTTGGGAGAGACAGACCATCAGCTATGCTCCGATAAGGAGATGGAACGATAGTGCTGTTGTGTTTCATTGTTTGCGTCCTGAGCCTTCCCATCCTCTCTTCCTCCCTTCTCTCTCCCTCATGTTGACTCTCTGGGGTCTCCGCCCGCTGTGGGGGCATTTCCCCCTCTCACTCTCTTCGCTCTGCGAGTGTGCATTTGTTTTGAGAATTCACAACTACTCTACTTGTCCTTTGAAGAAGCGTATGCATTTGCTTCAGTTGGCGAATCTCAAAATCGGCTTGTAAATGTTGAGAGGTTAATGAATTTGGACTAATCGCACGTATATTTCTGCCACCCTCCCTCCCTCACAGAAAACCAATCTGAAGTGTATGAACAACAAGTGTTCCAATTGCGGCACCACTAAGACAGTTCTGTGGCGGAGAATGGAGAACGGAGATCCGGTCTGCAACCCATGCGGTCTTACTACAAACTCAACGGAGTAAGTCCTCACCTTCTCTGGGGTGTTGGAGTACTTCTACCCCAATGTTGGCAGGGAACTACAAAGTTCTTCCTCAATGTATAATTTCAGTGTTATATGGGATGGGAGTTCTCACCATCATTGGAGTGTGGCAGTGAGATGGAGTATATTTACCCCTGTTGGATATTGGTGTAATCTCTTACCTCACCAAGTTGGGTAGGTCCCAGGCTGTTGTCATAGTGAGTCTGTTGCTGAGTAAACTTCATTGTCATGTGAAATTCATATCAGATCCTCTGATTAGATAAAGAAATGACTAGTAGCTCTTTAGATCTGCTGATAGGTATATACTTATGCTCTGCTTTAGTCCATTGTTCTGTCTTATGATTGTCATGTGACCCCTGCCCAGGGCACCTCTTACTCTCATATTCTACTTATACGTACTCTTACTGAAGGAAGAAAGAAGGAATGGAGGGGGTTGTGTAAGTGTATCTATCTATTGGTGTTTGCTGGCTGGGTGGTGAAAGGTGAGGAGGGGATGTGGCAGACAGATTAGCAGTAGTTCAGGTTAGTTTCAGGTGTAAACATAGTGTTGGTTGGCATATCCTGGTCTGATAAGAGGTGGAGGAGGTATGATAACATGCCTGGTGCACATGCTCTCTGAAGCCCTAGTCTATTACTGGAGGGACTGCAGGACTTTTCCCTTCAATTCTTCCTTCCCTCCTCTCCTCGTCCTTCCTTCCCTCCTCTCCTCTCCTCTGCCTATGGCCTGCGGTTCATATTATGTACATTAGAGGCTGTGTCCATGAAACTTTCAGTGCAGCTTCAACGCTATAACGGCCTCGAGGTTCTCTAGTTTCAGTAGAGATATGGCCAGCATGTGTGCAATCCTTCAGGGCTCTCTAATTCCTGGAGTTTACGAGGTATGGTCAGTTGCTAGAGGATCACATGGAAGTTGGAGCTAGTATGGGCTACAGCAAGGTCCATGTAGCATTAACATTGTTACATCAGAACATCAAAAAGGTTGCAGACTGTACTCTGAAGTGTCATAAGTGTTGCAGACGGGTTAGCTCTAAGTGTCAGGTTGAGGAGCATGTTTACCCCTCCGGGACACTCTATGGCTTTCTGATGCCAGCTGTGCCCAGTGGAGCGAGACCACAGGAGGCTGGCTGGAGCCTGTGAGTAGATTCACACTTCCCCTTTCCGTAGTAGTCTGCCGCTCTAGCTATGATAGCTGCCCACTGCTGCCTGAGTTCCCAGACACCCCTGCCTGAACCTGTCCACCATTGTGTGTTACTCTCTCTCCCCTATTCTGCTCACAGTACAACAGACCTCTGACTCTGGTGAAGGATACAATTCAGACCAGAAACCGCAAGTCCACTGGCAAATCATCCAAGAAATCCAAAAGCAAGAAAAGCAATCACCTCTCCCTTCCTCCCATCCTCTCTGCGTCTGTCTCCCTTGGCAACGGGACCACACCCACGGGAGATGGTCGTAGATTCGTCCTGCCTTCGCCTGTGTCGACGTCGCAGTACGATACGAGGTTTGATGTAGTTGGGTATGCTCCTGCCTTCTCCCAGCCATCTTCTTATCCGTCCCTGCCTCCCTACCTCCCCTCCCCTTCTCTCCACATTGCTGCCAGGGACGCAGAAGACATGAAACCCACCAAAACTTTTGCCTTCTCTTTCCAGTCACCAGCCACCTCCACCATTGCCCCCGACAACAAAACTCCCCCCGCCCACCGTGGTGTTGTCCATGGAAACGGGGTTGAGGTAGGTGGGGAGGGAGGAATTGCGGGAATGACTGCCATCAATCCGTCGCAGTACTCAGCCTTCTCACCGTTTGCGTCGGATGCTGCCAGTGGGTTGTCTCCCCTCCACTGCTCCCCTCACACCCCACTCCACTCGGCTCCATCCCACCACCCCATGCAACCACAGGTCATAATGTGATAAACTATTGGGGCAGCACTTATTTTCCCAGTCGCACCTTTGAATTGCTACCACTGATGAAAAGCTATCTGTTCCACCAATAAACAATGCACAGGTTTGGGTGACATAATTAATAATATTATCCCCCCAATACAGTGACACACTTGTACAGACTTAATAATTAGGACAGAAAGTCACACTTCCTTGTCACAGTGTAAAATTGTTCATTATGTAAGTCTCAATCACATATCACACATTGCAGCACCCCCTCCCTAAACTCACTTTCTCACCCATCCCAAGTCACTTCAATCTTCACCCACTCCCCAAGTCACTTCTTCACCCACTTCACCACCTCCCCAATTCGTGGAACAGCTATCACTTGCATCAAATCACTTACATCTTTCCCCTCTTCCCTCATCCCACTCACCCAATGCACACTGTATCACTTACTCAAAAAATGGGTATGGCCTTGTATTAGAAGCCACACCCACCAGGTAATTAATAAACACTGTCACTCCCATAAAGTGTGTTTTTGTACATTTTCTACTTATCGTCAGATTTTTAGTGATAATATGAGAGAGTCAAATGTATATAGTCACGGTTGGTGTGTCTACTGGGTGAGTGGGTGTGGCTTGTACTGCTCCACTCTCGCAAGAAGGGAGTCCGAATAGCCAGGTGAATAGTACCTGTGGATACGTTGTGGTGTAACAGACTGAGACGTCGGTCACAGGTAGGCGGGGCCAACACGTACCTTACTATCTCCTCAGGATAGCAGCTGTTGATGACTCGGATGTGCTCTGCCAGAACAGAGCCAGGCTGGCTGCTGATCTCCTGGACCTGTGGAGTAGTAAACTCTCTCCTAGCTGTAACCTTCTCTTCACGATCCCCACCTTTTTCAGTCCTCCAGAGGTGACAAACAGCCTGCGAGCCTTTGGGTCGTGTGGGAGGACCTTAGAGAACTGGCCGACCACATGTTTGAGGATGTTGGGAGGAGCAGAGTGCAGGAGTGGCTCCAGGGCTGGTAGGTGAGTGCAGTGACTCAGAATGTTCTTCAGTGCTCTCTTTGACTGCAGGCAGGTATATATAATACAGACACACAGTAATCACTGGAGGCAGTAATACAGGTACGCAGTGATTGTAGTCAGTAATCAGATTTTTGTCGGATATCGCTAGGCAATGAACACAGCCGATTGATTGATGGACAAAGTGACGATTAACATCCATGAACTTAGGAAACCAGTTGAATCAATCAACTTACAGAACAGGTACGTAAATCGACAAAGTGACAATCGAACATACACTATAAATAAAGAAAAGCTTCGCCAAATTGATCAATGAATGATGGATGGTTGAGGAACATACAGCAATGTCAATATACAGAGATTAACCTCAAACTAGATATGAACTTAAGAGGAAATCAAACTATTAATAATAAGTCAAACAGGAAAGTAACTCATACTGAAGAGAAAGTCAAATTGAATAATAACTCAAGAGAAAGTCAAACTTAATAGTCTTCGAGAGCAGTGAACGCATTGTGGTTAGCGTAACAGACGGTGGCAGCATCAATCACACCCAATGGCGGTACAAATACAGATGAAACTGCGTCCCATCCATTGAGAGAATAGACGAGGAAAGACGACTTGTAATTATTTTGGTGTCATCGGTACGGCCAGTACACTTTTACCATTATAATACGTAATATGGTCGTTCTTCACCACAATACGTGTGACGCATTCGTGGTCTTAGTGCACCAATTAAGCAAATACGCCAGGATTGCTCAGAAATGGTAGGAATCCATATTATAAGATCTATTGATGGCACACTAATTGTGGCTGAAATACAGCCGCATGCCGAACAGACACAACCCTCGCGCAGGGTGTACGAGTCCCTTTGAGCTCTACATGCCACGTATATATACATCATGATACTTGCAAGGTGTCCTAATTGGACAAGTCGGCTGCACATGTACCATTGTTCTACGTGATTCTTGATAATAATGTGTGAAATGTGAATTGCTCACTTCACTTGGCAAAAATGTGTTGCTAGTATAGTACCTTTAGCTGTAGGTCTTCCGAGCTGGTAGAGGCCAGGTGTAGTTCCAGTAGCCGTGGCAACACGTTGGTACCGGCAACGGCCTTGGCGTGCTCAGCAGTGTGTCTGCCGATCTGACCCAGAGCCCAGCATGCAGCGGCCTGGTTGGGGAGGAGGGAGAGAGAAGGGAAAGCTGGTGGAATGAAGAGGAAGGAAGCAGTGTTACCAGAACATGGTCTTCAGTCTCCTCCTCCAGTGAAATAGCCAGCTGCACAACTCCCTGTGTATGGGGGTTCAACCTAAGGCTGAGAGCTAACTACGTATTGTGTTAAGAGACATAGCTGAACACCTCTGTAGTGCGTTTGAAACAGAGCCATGAAATCTCTTACACTGCAATACAATTTACTGGGTACATAGCTGTACCCACAGTGTATACCTTTGAGGCAATGACAGCCATTCCTAGAGCCTCAGAGTGAGCTCCCACATATCTGTGGAAACAAGATTTGGTCACGGGGGAGAGGAAAGGGGATTGTACCCAAGTGTCATGATGGCTGGGAGAGTGGCACTGCCGCTGCTGTCTCCGATATACTCTACCACTGCTGACAGACCTCCTGAGTTTACCACCAACTGGGCCAGCTGTGGGGAAGAGGTGTAGGGGCGTGGGGCGAGTGTATATCACCACTCACCTCTGGAGTATGGCGGACCACCTCTCGTGTGAGGGTAGCTGCGTTCTTCCTCACATAGTCATCAGAGTCTGTGGGTGTAGGGAGAGTTGGCTACCAACTGATTGCTACAGCGCACAATTCTATTGCAGAGACCTCAATCCATGCTAGCTACATCGTGAGGTATACAACATGTTGTATGAACCACCATACCCATTGAAGATCAATCCATGAGACTTTGTGTCTCATGCACGCAAAGCTGCAATGGTGTTAAGAAAGACTTGCCTTTAAGTTCAACCAGCACAGCAGGGAATATGTCTGCCTCGACTACCATTTCTGCCAGCTCCAGAGAGTGCTTAGATATCTGACTCAAGGCACTCAAGACCTGTCTCTGTAGAGAGTGGGGGGAGGGGGTGCTGAGAAGAGAGGAAGGCGATGGGAATTATGTAACCTTCAGCTTGTGGTCAGAGCTGGAGATGTGTTTTGTTAGGTGAGCAATGGCCCCAGTGTCCACCACAGTCTGCGCCAGCTATACATCAAGAACAAGGAAAGAGAGAGAAAACGAGAGAAATTTTGCAGGAATCATCTGCGGGAGAGAATGTCACAAAATACCACGCAAGGTGTGGATGTGAAACTGATCTCCCTCAGTCCATGTAATATAACACAAACCTCTGGAGAGTGTTTGCTGATGTCAGAAAGAGCAGAGGCTGAAATTCTCTTCAAGTCCATCTCTGGCTCCTGCACTGCCAGAACCAGCAGAGGGACACACCCACTGTCTACCACTGCCTGCGACAGCTCTGTCAGTCACATGATAATCACATGAGATTTGGACAAGATACCAGACCCTGGTATATAGTACTTGTTAGTTATAGCAATACTGACCAGCATTGTGTCTGGCGATGTATCCCACAGCCCAGGCTGCTGCCTCCTTCACTCCTGGATCGAACTCCTCCAGACACACCGCAAGAGCATCTAGAGCACCACTGCAGCACCAAACACACACCTTAACTCTTACTACATTGTATATACCCAAAACACAAAGTACAACTTCAAACACAAAAGACGAGCAGTTGCGCTTGTTCACTGCAACCTGACCACACAAAAAGGACCAGTTTCGGAAATTAGGAAACTTTCTTGCAATTCTGTCATTTGTACTGGTCTACATACCTATCCACTACGGCTTGTGCCAACTCTGGTGAATGCCTTGCAACTGCTCTCAGCACAAATGCTGCTGCCTTCTTGTAGAATCTCTGTGCAGTAGTGGGAGAGAGTATCCTTTAGCGAACTAGGGTTCTACTATAGTAGTACGTTCTGTTCGGCGAGGGAGTTGACTAGCTGTGGAAGGATGTCTCCCGTGACGATGGCCTCGGCCAAGTCTCCATTGTGGTTTGCAAGTCTCCCCAGAGCCAGAGCTGCGGTCTGAGGGAGAAAGGTAGCGAGCTCGGGGGTGGGGCTGAAAACCTTACCTGCTGGATTGTGGGGACTACGTCAAGAAGCAGAGGTCGCAGCAGCTGCATGACTCCTGTATAATAGAGGCAGACATAACAGGTTGGAGAGATGGCTGGAGCTAGCCTCACCTGCCGTCTGGAGAGTGTCGACGTTCTGTGGTCGAGAAGACAAGTCAGCCACTGTCTGCACGAATTGCATCCTCGACTTCTGGTACTGCTCGAACACTACATATACATTGCAGGCAACTCCACACTATAGCTATAGCTCGAAGTTGGGTCGTTTCCAACCTTGAACGATCTGTCTTTGAGTCATCTTCTTCCCCCAAACTCCTCGCGGTCGATGTCCGCGTTACTACGGCAACCTAACACAAACCGCGCTACTAGCATTAGCGCGCATGCGGTAATGAGTCAACAATGATTGGGAACAGTTCATTACAGGTGTGAACATGGTTTATTGTACTTGGTGAACAATCACTGTTGTTTGCATTCTGGCTTTGCAACCTGGCAGGAGGAACAGACACCACATAATCCACGTTATATAAATATAGCAGAGTGGAGCTATAGACCTGGTCCTTTATATCATCTCCAGCCTCGTCCTCTTCATCGTCTTCCTCCTCCAGCCCCTCCTCCATGTCAAACTGGAGGAAGACACAACACACTACACTACAGCCACAACCAGAGCCTCATCTCACGTCATCTTCGTCCTCCATGATCTCTCCAGTGAAGAACAGCACAGCCTTTGGCACCAGTCTGTCTCTGATGAACTCCGCCCTGGCATAGTCGTCAGACAGCAGCTGCGAAACTTCTTCCTCATCCTCTCTCTCCTCCTCCACTACAGAAAGGATGAGGGTAGACCACGCCCATTGCCACACCCACGAAACCCACATTTTGGAGGAGAGAAGAAAGAGAAGAAGGACTCGTTTGGGACAGTCTTTGTCACTGTTCTTGCTTGCCCAGCACCTTTGGAGGACCAGAGGATAATGACAAAATGAAATGGAGAGGCATGCCTTTGTGTTTCTGCTTCTTCTTCACAGTCTTAACGGTCAGGTTCTTGCCTTTCTTCCAGTCAATGGAGCACCTGCCACCACCACCAACGGTCGGTTACCAGGACAAGGTTTCAAAGAGAGAGAAGCTCACCCTTTGCAGGAAGTGATGGAGGCTCCTTCGAAACTGAAAGGCTCTTCTTCCTCTACCTCGCAGGCCATCTTGTAGGTCTTGGTCAGGACTCGGTTTGTGAACCACTCATTCTCGGAGAAGTGGAACTCAAGAATAAAGTCCTGTTAGAGACACGAGGAGGAGGAGGAGGAGCATGGGGGTGGGGAAGAGCACTTTTCTAACCATTCCAGTGGAACTTGGGTACACCACAGTGATCTCTGTCAGGCGCTGTAGGGCTGGTTCATCATGCTCCTGAAAATGAACAATGTTACATGCTTTGACCACTGGTGCAATTACTTTGATCCAATCTGAGAAAATGTCGGCATTCTTCATAGCTACCAGCCAGAATTCAGGGACACCAGTTGCCGGGGACGACGAACCTTCTTCTTTTGCCTTCTCTGCACGAGGAACATACTGTCCGCCTCGTGTCCTGACATTATCAGAACAAACCATCGTCGCCGTCCTCTGCGTCGTCACTCCACTGACATTCCTCGTCAGTTGGCTCATACTCTCCTGTTACTATCTTCTTCCTCTATACAGTAGGAGAAAGAGGGCAAAGGGTTCGACTGAGGATTTCCAATGCTCAACTATACCTTGTCCATAATCGGCTTGTATTGCTTCATGTACTTGACCTCCAGCAGCTGAACTTCTTTGTAGAACTCACTCTCCACCTGTGTGTTCAGGGAGATGATCACGTGGCATCGCGTGATTCACCGGCAGCTTGCCTTTAGGAAGTCAACCTGAAGGTTTTTAAGAGCGTGCACTCTTCTCCGGACGTCAGGAGGCAACCTGCATGCATATAGAGACTCAACACGCACACCATTCCCCTCTCACTCACGGAGCCAGCTGGCTGGCATTGATACACTGTGCAATCTTCTGAGAGAGTGCAGAAACCGCCTCAGGATTGCCAAGAATCTGCCCCACTGCCGCTGCTGCCGCTGCTGGGTCCGCTTCTTCACTCATGACCGCCGCCGCACCACAGGCAGGTTCTCTGGATCTCAGCTATTGCGGTCCTAACCTCGCACAACTGCAAAACCTTTCTGCAACACACAGTAAAACTATCTACACGCTTCGCTGGTAAGGCGTGCGCTGTGTTTTGAGCATGCGCAGAGGTGATGGCCGTGTGATGATGAGAGTGAGCTCTGTACGGTCGGTAACGGTGTCGTGTGCAGGGGGGGTGGCTTCCGGCTGCAATAAGACCACTCAGCGAATACTGAAGAGCTGTGTTTGTGTTGTGACCTCTGTCTGCTCCGTGGCCAGCGATGCAGAGACGATCTCTGAAGATCCGAGAAAAGGAGGGGGAGGAGGAGGAGATGAAGAAGCCCAGCTCTCATCGATCTGCCAAGGTGTTTGATGATGGAACCAACACCTTTTTCTGGTAGGTTATGTGGTAGACGTTGTAGATGGATTAGTGCTTACCCCTCCGTCCTCTCTCTGCAGGCAGGCGCACACTGTGCTGGCAGGGCTGGTGATAGTGTGTGTCCTCTGCTACGTAACTCTCACTGAGGGAGCTTTCATGGGAAACACTCAGGAGAACATCCGCAGGTAGCCCCGCCTCCTTCCTTCCATGTCGTCTACTCATTCCTGTCTCTGCAGGGGTGTGGTTGCCGTAGTGATAGTTTTCATATTGATAGGAGTGATTCACATGCCAGACGGCCCATTCCTCAGACCACACCCAGGTGTGTCTGACCACACCTACTGATTGTTGTGATGATTATGATGTGTGTGCAGTGGTGTGGCGGCTGGCTCTAGTGGTGAACATTCTCTATGTTCTACTTCTCATCTTCACCCTCTTCCAGGTGACTCATGTGACCTCACTCATGTGTCATGTGATCTCACTCATGTGAAATGCCCTACAGTCAGTAGATGATGCGCGGCAGTTCTTGAGTGTGTTAGACCCAAGTCTTGGACAACCTCTGCCAGAGAAGGATTATGGCGGAGACTGTGCTATATACACCCCAGGTATCACTAAGTACGGTACTGTGCTATATACACCCCAGGTATCACTAAGTACGGTAGTTATGGTGGAGACTGTGCTATATACACCCCAGGTATCACTAAGTACGGTAGTTATGGTGGAGACTGTGCTATATACACCCCAGGTATCACTAAGTACGGTAGTTATGGTGGAGACTGTGCTATATACACCCCAGGTATCACTAAGTACGGTAGTTATGGCGGAGACTGTGCTATATACACCCCAGGTATCACTAAGTACGGTAGTTATGGCGGAGACTGTGCTATATACACCCCAGGTATCACTAAGTACGGTAGTTATGGCGGAGACTGCGCTTATTCTGGCACTACAGGCTACAAGGCAGCCTATTAGCGATAAGAGCGGCTTCAGAACTACTCAAGTCTGAAAAAGAAGCGATTTCCCTAAAACGACTGCGTTCGAGATATATTATGCTATGAAAGCAAGCGAAGAAGCCAATATGCATAAATCGCGCTGGCTTAGGTCCTCTCGCTCTGTGTACCTTGGATGCACAAGAAGTCACAACGAACGGTGTGTATCGACTCCAGCATGCTGTATCTACTACTTTAGCTAGCCCGTGTCAGACTCTTCGCGGGCTCCTCGAAGGAGACCACGAGTAAACATGTAATCTTCGCCCAACCCATCAATTAGCGGTACCGTGCATGCGCAGTGCGCCGAGGGTTTGCACTTCAGTGCTTTTCATTGGACCAGCACAACTCTTGTTAGCTCTTCCATTGTTAAGGGAAAACGTATTGTGATACAGTATCTGCCAATATACCTCTGTTTATCAGACAATGAAAATGGGTCGTTTGCCAACCTTGTGGACAAGATGGACGTGTTTGTACCTTGTCACTTCTTTGGCTGGTGGGTCAAGGTACGTCTCTGCTTTCTCACCTTCTGCTGTAATCCCTCCCCCTTCTTCCTCCCCCTGTCTCCCTTCCCCTGCTCCAGGCCCTAATACTTAGAGATGTCTTTCTGCTAAGCATCGTCAGGTACAGATAATAATGCATGAGAACGTAACAGTAGGAGACAGGCAGACACATGCATGTAACCTTCACGTCACCAAACTTAGCCTCATGTTCATGTTCATGTGATCCCAGTCTTACCCTCCATCCTGTGTTCAGTGTTGGTTTTGAACTGTTGGAGTACACTCTGGAGTTACAACTGCCAAACTTTGGGGAGTGCTGGTGGGACCACGTACGTCTCTCTCTCTCTCACCACCATTCCTCCATGTGGTGACTGAGGCTGTCCCTCCAGTGGATCATGGACTTTCTGGTGTGCAACGGTCTGGGGATATGGCTGGGCGTCAAGACCTGCGAGTATCTGGAGATTAAGAACTACCACTGGAGAGGTCTTTACAAAGCACCCACCTTCAAGTTAGTCTCGTACCCATGACAACCTTATCAAACCCTCTCCACTAATATTCCTCCCGTCTCCCTCCACAGAGGTAAGCTGAGAAGAGCAGTGACCCAGTTCACACCATACTCTTGGACATCCTACCGCTGGGGTTACACCCAGAGCCTCTCTCGATTCATCTTTGTCTTTGCCATTGTGATATCTGTTAGTTACACTGAGAGAGTTTTCCTGCCCATTTCCATGACGATGGTGTATTTTGCAGTGGTTGGTGCAGGAACTGAACACGTTTTATCTAAAGGCGATTCTGTGGATTCCTCCCAACCACATCTTCAACTTCTACCGAGTTTTGGTCTATGCCTTCAGTGGATCCTGTGCCATGAAGGAAATGTATGACTACCTCTCCACAAGGTCAGGGGGCGGGTCTGAAGCCAATGGGTGTGGTTACCGCTCACTTCAATTCCGGCTAGTGACAAGAACGCAAGGATTGGGAGGTTCTCATGGCTATGTTTTGCAGCCATTATCTGTGAGGTGATGATTGAAATCAAGTTTGGGTGAGTTGTACTTGTGTACCTGTGTATTCAAGGAAATTTTGTCTTCTCCTTCTCCCGGCCAGATGGTACATCCTAACCATACCTGTGCCTCGTGCCGCCATTATCTTCTGGACTTCTCTCTTTTTGCTTGTCTTTGTTTGGGCTTTCTGGAAATTCACGGTTCCATTCAGGTATCCACCAGTCTGCGACTTGCCTAGCAACCAGCGCTCTCTTACTCTCTTTCTGTGTAGAGATATGCCAGTGATTGGAGGACCCTACAGGAACCTCACTGGATTCATTACAGGAAGAGATGATAGGACTAAATCTATGTAGACATGTATAATACTCTTTATCCTCTCAAGAATTATGTAATGTTATCATTAAACGTGCACCTCTGTGTGTGCATGCAGCATGGAAAGGGGGAGGGGCTCCTTGCATACGACCAATCAGATTGCTGCACATCAGCCAGCTACAACGTGGCATGCAAAGATAACAAAGACTCATTGTGAGTGTGGCTTGCCAAGTTTATCTGCTGGCTTTCTATTTGAGGGGAGAGGGAAGTTGGCTAGTCGTTGGTCGAGTCTGTTGCAGTGAATTGGTTGAAAGATGAGTCGGTGTCTCGTTGGACTAGTACTAGCCGTGTTCTGCGCCGTGGCAGCTGCGGGCCCCAAACCGCCAACTGGTTAGTGGAGCGTTCCTCTAGTGTCAAGTTTCTGACGGAAGCCCGTCTCTCCCCTGCCAGCGGAGCACCCCGAGTCGGTGGCCGAGCACGTGGTGGGGGTTCACTCACCGGAGTACGATCACGAGGCATTCCTGGGTAAGGCTGAGGCGGAGAGGTTCGACCAACTTCCTCCAGCGGAGGCCAGAAGAAGACTGGGGTGAGTACAAGTGGGTGCCTTTGGGCCTGGCTTCATTGCCGTGCCCCCTGTCTCCCACAGGATAATCGTGGACAAGATAGACGTGAACAAGGACGGCTACGTGACGGAGAAGGAGTTGGAGGAGTGGGTGAGGCACGTGGCCAACAGGTATGTACAGTCCACTGAATGCATGCAGATGGCAGCTCTGTCCTGTGTCTCCACAGGTACATCATGGATGATGTCATGCGTCAATGGGAGCATTACGATGCTGACAAAGACGACTACGTGACTTGGGATGAGTTCAAAGCAGCCACGTTTGGAGACCATCCTGGTGAGCAGCTTCCCTGCCTCCTCAAGACCTAATGTACCCTCCCATTCTCCAACACAGACGACAGTGAGGTCTACGACAGCCACAGGAAGCTGACGTACAAGGATATGATGAAGAGAGACGCTCTGAGGTTTGCAGCTGCTGATCTGGACGGTGATAAGAGGTTGACTAAAAATGAGCTGGCAGACTTCCTTCACCCTGGTATGCAGAATACATGTCTGTCAGTCTCCCAGTCCAGCAGCAACTGTTCATGCCCGTACAGAGGATGCTCCTCACATGCAAGAGATAGTGCTGGACGAGACAATGGACGACATGGACAAGAACAAGGATGGTTTTGTGACAGAGCAGGAGTATGTAGGTAAGCCCTCCTCCTTTTCCTTCTCCCTGTCGTGTTACCACGGTGTCCACAGAGGACATTTGGCCTCAATATGAGAGAGAGGCAGAAGGACAAGAGCCTGAGTGGCTGCAAAGTGAGAGACAACACTTCGTCAATGACAGGTGTGTGTGTCCACCGACACTCTCTCTCTCCCTCACTCATCCCACACCTCCCACTCCAGAGACAAGGACGGAGATGGTCGTCTGAACAAGCAGGAGCTACGAGAGTGGATAATGCCAGAGAACTATGACCATGCCAAGGCTGAGGCCACTCACCTCATCTATGAGTCTGATGTTGACAGTGTGAGTTCCTTCTGACTGGTTCCTGCTCCACAAAAACCTCTCTCTCTCTCTCTCTCTCTCTCTCTCTCTTCGCAGGACGAGCGACTAACTAAAGAGGAGATCCTCCAACATCAAGATGTGTTTGTTGGGAGCCAAGCGACTGACTTTGGCGATTACTTAGTCAGGCATGATGAATTCTGATTTTCCTTCTCTAGCTATTGACATAGTCACTTTCCTGGATTCAGTTTCTGTTGTTTTTGATTTAACAACATGTGTTATGTAAGTATGACATGCTGCTGCTTTTGGCTGTTAATATTATACAAACACCATTTGGTCTCTTCCGGACTTTATATATGAGCTGAATTTAGAGGAACAAAACAATGGGGGGAACAGTGACTATTGAGTTGCAGGTTGCAGTTTGTGGTAAATTTAGCCAATACAATAAATTCCTTTAATAACAGGCACAATCTTATATAGAAATTACAGAAGTCTGTGTGAGCTGTTTATAAATGGAACAAGGAAAACATTTTTATCCCAGATTTTTCAAGATGTTTAATGTACCTAACAACTAATTTTTCCAGCAATTTCCTTCTTTACCAACAAGGGTTTGAACAGTTTTGCATTTGTTGTACGCACATGAGTAAACGAAATGACAAACCAACAATGCCTAACAGTTTGACTATAGTTGGAGGTTGGAATAGCAAAACTATCTAGCTGTACTTAAACACTTATTTATCTTGCAATTTCCTTCTTTACCACCCTTTACAACAAGGGTTTGAACAGTTTTGCATTTGTTGTACGCACATGAGTAAACGAAACGACAAACCAACAATGCCTAACACTTTGACTATAGTTGTAAGTTGGAATAGCGATACTATCTAGCTGTACCTAAACACTAATTTTTCTAGCAATTTTCAACAAGGTTTTGCATTTGTTGTATGCACAGGAGTAAACGAAATGACAAACCAACAATGCTTAACAGTTTGACTATAGTTGGAGGTTGGAATAGCAAATATCCACCTCCTGCCACCACATAGGACACACACCAGTACATTGATATCCACCTCCTGC
>CASHTH010000136.1:0-76649 GCA_030341885.1 Geodia barretti
GCAGTCGTGGGCTGCGATTCCGAACATGGCAACTAATAGCTGGCTGGGTGTTAGTCGTTGACTGTTTGCTCCCCAAAATGTGTTACAGGTAAACAGACTGCAGATTGTCGTGGGTTCAATCCGCAACCAGGGGCACTAATAGCTGTCCTGGTGGAGTTGACTTGTTGCTCCCAAAATGCGTGTCATGTAACAGACTGCGAGAGTGTCGTGGTTGTTCAAATCCGAACCATGCAAACTAATAGCTCGTCATGGGTGTAGCTGTGACCTGTTTTGCTCACAAATGTGTATACATGTAAACAGACGCAGATTGTCGTGGGTTCACATCCGAACCAGGGCAACCTAATAGCTGTCTGGGTGTAGTGTGTAGTTACGACTGTTTTGCTCCCAAAAAGTGTGTTACATGTAAACAGCCTGCAGAGGGCACGTGGGTCTAGAATCCAGAACCAGGGCAACTAATAGCGTTGTCCGGGGTTTTGTAGTGTAGTTGACTGTTTGCTACCCAAAAGTGTTACATGTAAACAGACTGCCGAGTGTCGTGGGTTCGAATCCGAACCATGGCAACTAATAGCTGTCCTGGTGGTAGTTGACTGTTTGCTCCCCAAAATGTGTTACATGTAAACAGACTGCAGATTGTCGTGGGTTCAAATCCGAACAGGGCACTAATAGCTGTCTGGGGTGTAGTTGACTTGTTTGCTCCCCAATGTGTTACATGTAAACAGACTGCAGCGAGTGTCGTGGGTTAAATCCGAACCAGGGCAACTAATAGGTCTGGGTGTAGTTGACTTGTTTTGCTCCCAAAATGTGTTACATGTAAACAGACTGCAGAGTGTCGTGGGTTCAAATCGACACCAGGGCAACTAATAGCGGTCCTGGGTGTAGTTGACTTGTTTTGCTCCCCAAAAGTGTTACTGTAACAGACTGCAGAGTGTGTGGGTTCAAATCCGAACCAGGGCAACTAATAGCTGTCCTGGGTGTAGTTTGACTTGTTTTGCTCCCAAAATGTGTTACATGTAAACAGACTGCAGAGTGTCGTGGGTTCGAATCCGAACCAGGGCAACTAATAGCTGTCCTGGGTGTAGTTGACTTGTTTTGCTCCCCAAAATGTGTTACATGTAAACAGACTGCAGAGTGTCGTGGGTTCAAATCCGAACCAGGGCAACTAATAGCTGTCCTGGGTGTAGTTGACTTGTTTTGCTCCCCAAAATGTGTTACATTTAAACAGGAAGGAACAGTGATTATTGTCACGGGCACTGCACATAACGTGATGTTTTGCGTGATTTCAATTCCTCTCCATCTCAACAGTAAGGAATCTCCCCCTGCAGGCGGTCGGACCTTCCCACAGTTGTGGCTATTCCTCCAGACGCCACCGGCCTGGTTCCAAACCAGACCTACACCTACCCTGTCTTCCCGACCCTCAACCCCACCCTCATGTCGTCCCGGGGCGGTACCGGAATGAAACGGGCTCGCAGTCCGTCGCTCTGCAGCATACTGCCAGGGTCGCCTTCCGTGGCTAAGAGGACACGAGCTGAGAAGCATAGAGATAAACTGGTGGGTAGAAGAGAGGGGGGGTGAGAGAGAGAAGAAAGAGAAGAAGAAGATGAACGAGAGAAGAGAGAATATGCACTCTGGAGCTAATGATAGGACTTAAATTTACACAAAACAGCTGGAAATACACCCAAAATAAGGTTTTATGCCTTTAAGTATTAGCCAAACACAAACACAAGAACTGACAGAAACGGGCGAATAAAAAAATTTGAACGCCATTCTAAAATAGGCACGAAAATCAAACTGTTCATCCTGGCTCCCCAAAATATATTTGATTCGTATCTACAATCTCCTCCCACTGCAGGCCCTGGAGCAAGCCAAGAAGAGTGACGAGATGTGGTCTCGTGTTCTTCTCTCTCACGTCTGCTCTCTCTGGTCAGTCCAACTCTTTAGCCCTTCGGACGCCATGGGGATCTGCTTAAATAACCAGAAATTGATTCCACGACGACCACAACAACAAATAGCCTCAGGCACTTCTCTTTATAATTACTTCTTCACTCCTCAAACTCGCTAACGGTAGATGTATGAAGTATTATATAGCGCCTAGTATTATAACCCCATATAAATTCTTATGGACACATTATGTTTCCGCGGCTGGTTAAGTGTTAAGCAGTGGAGGGAATTGAACGTTTATAAGAGTAAAAAAGAAAGAGAAAGGAGGTATGTATGATATATCCCCTCCCTCCTCTTGAAAGGAGGTATGTATGATCTGTATTGCCCTCCCTCCTCTTGTCAGGTACGTCTTGTTGCCAGCCCACCTGGGCACCCAGTGGAACAAGATGGGAGTTATCTCACAAGCTCTGGAGCTGCTGGAGAACATGAGAAAAGCAAACATTCTCCCTCGTGACGAGGTTAGCTACTCTTCACCCTCGACAACTGTTGACTCCAGCAGTCAATGTCATTAAGTAAATGGTCAATTTAGCCTAAGGTTAGGTTCGCAACCTATCTCATTGCCCCGTCGTGCCATGCTGCAAATATAGAATTTGGTTCTATCCTTGCGACGCGGCAATGCGGCACGGTAAGACGGGGCAATGTGACATATTTTGAACCGAGCCTAATGCCGTCATTTACTACTTTACTTATTTTTGCGACTGCATGGCTGGGTGAGAATTTGTACAGTTTTTCGTTTTTACTTTATTGTTCACGAACACCCCTCGAAACCACGTGATGTGTGGTAAATAGAGCTGATTATGTGTTGCCAAAGATGACCTACACGTACGTACATCACTCTACTCTCTCTCTCACCATCCAACTAAACCTTTCATAGAACAAACACATACAAGAAGGAAAAAAAAGAAAAGAAAGAAAAAAAAAAGAAAAAAAAAGAAAAAATTATTGTAGAGATGTTCAATGTTAATTATCTGTGGTACATATATGTAGGTGTGTTACAGAGTATTAATGGAGCAGTGTGTCGAGATAGGGCGGCCGGCTCTGGCGGTCAAGGTCTACAATGAGATGGTGAAGGCAGGCATTCAGCCAAATGCCGTCACTTACGGCTTCTACAATAAGGTCAGTTAGATGAAAACTAAGACGAAGAGATACCAAATGTGACAATGTTACAGTGATGTGTGTGTATGATGGGAATGAACATCTGTTTGTTAATATCTGGAAGGAATGTGTATTGAGCTCATTGGCCGCCTTGTAGCCTGCAGTGTGAGAATAGGCGTCGACAGACAGACAGACAGACAGACAGACAAACCAAGTACTGTAACCCTCGCTGCGCATGCGCGCCGAGATTTAACTACAGTTGGAGTATGGCATCTTCTATCTGGCAGCATTGA
Organism: Geodia barretti; assembly: GCA_030341885.1. NCBI lineage: Eukaryota > Metazoa > Porifera > Demospongiae > Tetractinellida > Geodiidae > Geodia > Geodia barretti. The sequence continues at coordinate 3,327 of CASHTH010000136.1, forward strand.
TCCCTATCTCGCCCAAATTTTCTATCCCCTCAAACCTCAAATAAAGGTGTCAACAATTTTGCTTTTTTTGTTGGCACAAGATTGGAGAAAGAGACAAACCAACTATCCTTAATACTTTGACTACAGTTGGAGTATGGAATGGTTACATCTTCTATCTTGCAGCACTTATCCCTATCTCGCCAAAATTTAATACTCTAGTACAGTAAAGTAGAAAAACTTCACAGGGAGTAAGGGCCAAGTTCATGTTGATAATAGTTAGACCCCAGAATGCTGATTAGTATGATAGTGCACATCTGCTGATGTGCCAACTCACATCTTCGTTCATCATGTGGTGTAGCAGTTTGGAGTATTCCCCTGGGGATTTCCCTGGTGTCCCCCCTTTTGTCGCCCCTTCTATAGTAGGTCCCTTTGTCTATAAAGGCTCCTCTGCATTCAGTCAAGCATCAGTCTAAGTCCACATTGACATGGCGTCACAGGATGTCCCGGGACCTAAGGGAGGACCACGCCCCATGCCACGCCCCATGCCATCGGACACCCCGAGACGAGTGAAGCACAGCCTGTCGCCTGGAGACCACATTTACTGCGATAGAGACAGCGCAGCAGACCTCTACAGTCACCATGGGATTTACGTTGGCGACGGTAATGTCATCCACTTTGCGAGTGACTCGAGTCCGGCAGGATACCCAAGGAAAGACTCGATCAATTCCAGATTCATACGAATAATGCGCGGAACCCTCTCAGATTTCACGGGAAGTGACACTCTTGAGATTGTAGAGTACAACTCTGACATCTCTGTCAAAGAGAGAGCAGAATCGGAGATTGGCAGCTGTCACAGAGTCGACGCTATGCCTCCCGATGAGACGCTGAAGGTGGCAGAGTATTTCGTCGAAAGATCCGACTTGTGGGACTTGTACAATTTGTACAGCAACAATTGCGAAAATTTCGCCTGTTTTTGCAAGACGGGACTTCTGGACATAGCGTCTCAGCTTCACCCGGAGTCAGCGATAATGGAAACCATCGAGACTCCGTGCACATCGGCCGATGAAGCTATAAAAAGATATTTGAAAAACCATCAGAAGAATTCTCTTCAATGTACCCTCCCGATACTCCCTCTCCCTTTCCCGAAACCTCCCCTTCCCATTCCAGTGGACCCCTTCCCGAACCCTCTAATTCCCGTTCCGGTGGACCCCTTCCCGAACCCTCTAATTCCCGTTCCGGTGGACCCCTTCCCAAAGCCCACCCCACACGATGCTTTAACTGTACTCGGTGGTGCTGTCAGAGAGGTGGGCAGAGAGGTGGTCGGTGACCCAGGTAGAACTGCCACAGCTGTCTTGGCTACAGTGGCTCTTGGTCCCGTAGGTCTGGTTCTGGCAAAAGTCTTTGACTGGAACCTATTTGGATAATGAACAGTGTTTTTGGTGTGCAGTGTACCTTGTTGAACTCACACCATTTTAGTGTAAATTGTTTTCTTGATTATATAATGCATTGCTGGACTGAAAATCCTGTTCTTGAATAATTGGTTTATAGCTAATTGTAACTATAATTATGTGATTTTGGTGGTTGAAAAAAAACATTTTGATGTTCAAATTGTTATTTAGCTAGCTAGGTGTGCTGTACCCATGTTGTATATCGAATGTGTCAGTATATAAGGGCTAAATTTAGAAATGTTTCTAAAAACAGAACTCAATTGCATTCTTTCACTGTGCCCCTATTGTTTTGTTCTATCTTTAGTAACATTTCTAAATTTAGCCCTTTGTACTGACACATTCCCTTCAATTTCAAGATACTCCATTTGTCCACACTCCCCATCAGGTAGTGATGGAGGGATCGTGGCCCAGTAGGCAGAGACGATGGAAGGTCCTGCGCATCGTCGTGACTACGTGTTTCTACCTCCTGAGGTTCCGTCACCCTGCCGACAGCGAGGAGGACGAGTGGGGAGGTCATCTCGGGCGTGCTGACTTCCGCATCCTGTCCCGGACCGGTTCCGTCTCCAGCCGCAAGTCTCTGAGTGCTCTGGACGTGGGACTGGGGGAGGAAGACGACTCGGGGGAGGAGCCCCTGTCCTCGTTCCAGTCCAGGAAGAAGGCGCGAGGCCCGCAGCAGCTTCAGTCGGGACATGTCTACAAACTCTCCACCGGCATGGCTCAGGGTGAGTGGGCATGTTCTCTTCTCCCTCTCTCTCTCTCTCTCTCTCTCTATCTCTCTCCTCTCTCTCCCTTATGAAAAAAGTTAAAAGTTTTTCTCATACACATTGGTAGCTTAAATTGTAAATTTTCATCACATAAAGTGCGTATGTATTAGCTCCCCTGTTCTCTCTGGCAGGCAGTGGAGACTATCTGGTGAGGGGAGACTCTTCCTACATGTTGGACAAGAGCCCGAGATGGTCCTCGGAGCAAGATCACCAATCTCCCTCCCCTCACACCCTCACCAACGGCCTCCTCCCCTCCTCCTCCTCCTCCACCTACACCAACAAACCAGGTGTGGTATGGGCCATTCCGGACGCTATCTGGATTTCTAGTTCCGCTCTCTTTCTCCGCAGTGTATCAGGGGTCATCGACCTCTGTTAGGAGAATGAGTCTCTCCAGTGACCACACCCCCTCCCTTCCCCCGGGACTCCATTTAGAGCTCACCTCCTGCACCCAATGTCCGCACTGTCATCGTCTCCTTTATGACGAGGTCAGAGTTCAGGGGGGCTGGGGTGCACGGTAAAGGTTAGGGCAGCATATCAGAACCGAGATAAGGTAGGGGCGGCAAAATACGGCAAAATGAAGTCTGAAAGTTGATGTAATCGTCGAAACGTACATATCATGGGAACATACATAAAATGTATGTAGAAGTTTGTACCCAAAGCTACAAACAGACCTAATGCTCTAGCAACTGGTGTGTCGTGGTGTGTGCAGGTGATAATGGCGAACTGGAGCGAGAGTGAAGCCGACTACAAGACCAGGTGTCCCTACTGCGGATCCTACCTCGTAGCCTCACTCACCATCATCAAGAAACAGGTCAGAACACTGCCCATCCAATCTGCGGATTGGCCATCCCAAGCTTATTACAACAAGAGAGTGAATGTATACTTCACATGATCTGCTTATGTCTCTTGTGATTTTTGCACACAAATAATTTTAGTTAGCTATTAATGTTTTCACTAAGTATATTTCACCTGTTTAGTGCCAATGCACTACCATTGCTTACGGAACACTTACGTACCGAAATTTCGCTGCCCCCCCTCCCCCTCTCTCTCTCCTCCCTTTTAGCGGTTGCCTTATTCGGAAGAAGAAGGTGGTAAAAGCAAGAAGAAGCCCCACAGTTCCATCGCTGAAGAAGAAGAAGAGGGAGAGGGAGGAAGAGAAGAAGAGGACACCGCCGATGGTGGACAAGAAGACGGAGTGTCGGGGAAAAGAGACAAGTTCAAAGAACCAGGTGTCTGGACCATGTCACTGGACAGACGAAACCCTCTTTCTCCTCAAAAAAAGAGAGTCGAAGTCAACGATTCTCTGGCCGAGAATGGAGAGAGGAGACACAGTTTGGGAGTGACCACGTCCCCAGTACCGACCCCACACCACGTAGAATGAGGGGCGGGGCCAGGAACGAGGGGAGGGAGGAGACAGATCGACCTTTGTCCTCGTCAGAGAGCAGTCACAGTCGTGGCTTGGTGGCGGCAGGGAGAGAGGGAGGAGGGAGAGAGGAAAGGGGTGTGATCAGCAGCAGGAAGCCTCCTCTACCTCCAGGGGTGAGGGAGAGCAGAAGAGACCATGATAAACAACAACAACAACAACAACAACAAAAGGAGTGCCAACAAACAAAGAGTGTGGAGACTGTGCTCTTGAAGGAAGAAGCGGGGAGGGAGGAAGTGAGGGAGGGAGGGAGGAGCCACCAGCTAAGCGAGGACACCACCAGGAGATACGTGGCCCAGATGAAGGCCCGGGGGCACAAGAGAGCGTCCAGTGCCCCTATACCGTACCAGCCCCCTGCTCCCCCTCCCCCTTCCTCTTCAGACCTTCCCCTCGCACCCCACATTGAAGTCAGAGAAGCCACCGAGGACAATAGAACAACTCACGTCGAGGTACATACATACACTGTATGTGTTGTAATTATGAAACCCGTGAGTCTATTTGTGCATAAGAAGATGACAGTTGCATGACACTTTGTAGCGTTTTTTTTCTACAATCGCCCTCAAATCAAGTTGTTTTTTTATATTGTCGAGCTTCGGAATAGCAAAAATATTCAAAACGTATTGATGCTTCTAAGGGTTGCAAATGTTACTTTTTAAGATTGTTACCCATTTGTATATGAGTGATTATGGAGATTGAATCATGTGTGCTGCAGTACGAAAAAGTTGAACGATATATTTCTCCACGTTTGCCTCAGAGGGTGAGGGAGAGGGAGGAGCCGGAGGTGGTAGTGCCGTATCTGAGTCCCGTGGTCCTCCGAAAGGAACTGGAGACAATCATCTCTCAAGATGGCGGGGACATCCTCTCCAGAGAGGAACTGGCCACCAGCAGGTGAGGCTGTACCGACTGCTACTGTCTCCGTAATTAGAGCTGATCAATGGACGATGCTAGTTCTAGCTCCTAGCTCCTAACAGTTCTAGAATGAATGCAACACTGCAAATGCGAGAGTCACATGCAAGTGACGCACACAAGGCGATATTTCAATTATGCGTGGCTAGCTTGGGCAAATTTCCCAAATTTTTGTAATCGAATTGCATTCAAATGTTTGTAAGTGAAATCTAACGCGCGAGAGTCAAACGCAAGTGACGTGCACAAGTGCAAGACATTTTAATTCTGTGTAGCTTAGCTGGTGCAACTTTTTGTGACATGTAGTGCATTTAAGGTAAGCTAGCAGAGGAGTTGCATGCAACTTCAACAAGAATGTGACGTTGGCTCACTCTTGCAAATAAGAAGATCGTCCAAGTTCTGACATTTTGCATGGATCAACGTATCAGGGAGTGTGTTTTCTCCTAGCCAAGCCGATGTTTTGTCTCTCCCTTCCGCTCACAGTCCGTCGGTGTACTGGAACCTGGTGTGGTACTTCTCCCGTCTCCAGCTGCCCACCTACCTCCCTCTCCTCACTCTCTGGAACTTCACTCGCACACACAGGGAGCTCAGGAAGGTGGGTGGAAGGGATCAGGACACCGTGACACGACTGTCTGTCCTGAAATTGTGTCCTGAAAGGCTGTTGAGTGTATATAGAAAGTGTCCTGATAGCGTGTCCTATTGTCCTAATAGAGTGGGTCCTGCCTAATAATGTGCCTGGACCTGAAAGAGTGTCCTGATAGTGTGTGTCCTGGAAAAGTGTCCTGATAGTGTGTGTCCTGAAGAGTGTCCTGATAGTGTGTGTACTGGAAGAGTGTCCTGATAGTGTGTGTCCTGAATGCAGCAATCAGTGCAGATGAAGGTAGACCTGATGTGGGATAAGAGATACCCTGGCACCCCTGACCCTCTCTACCTCATGTGGCTCGGAAAAGGTTGGCCATGTTATCGCCATTAGTTTCCGAGACTTCAGTTCTCCCTCCTTCTCTTCTTCTTTCAGTGCCTCGTGTGATGCAGCTGCCTTCCAGTCCCGGGCTAACGCGGAGTGACTCAGCCACGTAAGGCACTCATTTCATTCTGGCATGATATACAAATTGGTGCACGTGCCTAATGAAGACAGTTGTACAGCTGTCTCCTGACCTAGACTGAAAAGGCCTGGATTTAAGCATACTAGCTGTATATAGGTGACAACATTGTCAAAACTTCTATCATGCAAAAAGCAGTGAGGGAGCGAGGCTAAGGCAAAGGAAACAAGTCAACTACTTAACCAGCCACGGACACATAAATGTGCCCAGAGCCTCCATAAGTCCATAAGAATTTATATGGGGGTATAATACTAGGCGCTAATACTTTATACATCATTTTCTGCTTATTTAAGCAGATACCCATGGCATCCAAAGCAATTGTGAAAGGTTTTTGTCCGAGAAAGTATTGTGATTTTCCCTCTTCTCGCATGCAGCCAGCTGCAGAGCCTGGTGGCCAAGACACAATGGGGTCAGCTGACCTCAGTACTCCACAGTCTCCTAGAGGACAGACAGAGTACCCCGCCCTCCGACTCACAGGGTACCCCACCCCCTGCCGAACTTAAGCCACGCCCACATCGCAGCGTCTACCGAGAAACTCTCTTCTTCAAGGCTGCCATTATGGGCAGCATCAATGTCGGTGAGGTCATATTACATCATAGTATTATGACATTATTATTATATCATGGTCTGATTTTGTGTTTGTCATCATTCTATTAGATGACATCATGGTCTAAATGTGTGTTTACAGATCAGTTTGACCAGGAGTTCCGGCAAGCTGTTCAGCGCCTCCCTCGCCCCCTTACCGCTCTCCTGACCTCTGATGACCTTCCACCCTCTCCCCGGGCCCGCCACTGCCGGACCGACTTCGGTTCTCTCCAGGTCACATGACCTGCTTTTATTATCACATGACACGGGTTTTGATATTACATGTATCTTGTAACAGTCACAATACCAATCAGTACTATTAACCACTTTGTGTTGGATATGTTCGAATGGATTGTTCGCTTGGAGGTTCGTTTTTGCAAGCGCAAGAGATGACATCACAAAAATTAATCCCATAAACCAATATGTACAGATGTCTCTATACAGCGTCCAGACACACCCCCTAGCAACAAGCCACACCTCCCAATCATCACATGCTGGAGGTGGACGATTTTTTGCTGGACAGTCTTCTCTTGGCAACTCGCTGGTCGCGTGCCTCCTTTGCCCTCCTCGCCAGCAACCTGGCGTACTCCGCGGCCTCTGCTCGCGACTTCTCCCCCCACTTCCTCTTTAGGGCGAGCAAGTGACGCTTGCGCTGGAGTCGAACGGGAGTGATCAGTCGCTGAATTTTAGGGGCCTTGTATCTCTGGGGTTTCCCCTCCTTGAGGGGGAGTGGCCTACGAATGACGTACTGTCGGACATCATCTTCCTGTACGAGTGAGGAGAGACAGAGAGAGCACGCAAACAGGGAAAGAGAGAAAGGATGAAAGATAGTAAAGATAGTCATAGTAAAAAGAGGTAATGACATGTGGTGGTGGTGGTATCTCCAAGACCTTGCTAAGCTAAGGTTGCAGAGTGTCTGATTTAGCATGGTGAAAGAAGGAAAAGAAAGGATTATACCAAGAATAAGACAAAAGATAAGTAGAAGCATAACCTTGCTCAAGTTGTAGAGTTTCCTGATCTTCCCGACTCTCTTTGGTCCCAGACGGCGTGGAACTGTGTCAGTAGTGAGGCCTGGAATGTCCTGAGTACAGACAGAGAGAGCTAACACTTAACCAGCCACGGGTGGACACAAATGCTTCCAGAGCCTCCATAAGTCCATTAGAACATATATGGGGGTCATAATACTAGCAACTAATAATCAATTTCTGCTTATTTAAGAAGATACCCATGGCATCCAAAGCAGGTTGCAACGGTGCGGCAGCAACTAAACCAATTTCCAGTACAAACCTGTTCGCCTTTCTTGATGATGACAAGATTGAGAACACTCAGACTCCCGTCTACGATGCAGCCATGGACAGACTTGCGTCTCCGCTGTCCCTTGCGTCGCGGCCGGAAACACGAGTGGCCCTTCGAGAGGAGGAGCTTCACTCTCCCCGCAGTGAGGACCCCTTGTTTCATGGGGAACCCCTGCTTATCATTGCCGCCTGATATCCTAACCACATACCCCTGAGTGTGTGAGAGAGAGAGAGATTCGTCACGACATAAAAACGAGCTGTCTATGTATTAACCTTCCACTCGTCTCCCAGAAAGTCCGCAGCCACCTCTGCAGATATCCTCTTGTCATAGAACGGACGCCTACGAGAAGGAGAGAGGATAATACACCGTCCATACAGTTCATGTTATACTGGCTATACTAACTGCTGGACATCGCACACACTCACACTCGGTGCTCGTCGTCGATCTCGATCAGTTTCTGGCAGCCGGTCGCCGGGTAAGCCACGTTGAGCTGTGAGGGAAGCAAGCAGAAGAAGGTGGGACCACTGACAGAGAAACGAGGCGTCGGGTGGCTCTAGCTATTAGATGGAAAGAGATTCTGAACGTACCTTCATAGCCCACACTTCAACGTGACGGAGCCGAAGAAAAGGCCTGCAAACTGCGCATGCGCTTGATAAAAACACACGTGTACTCTCACTCTCTAATAAGAGCGCACCGTAAACATTTGCGAGTTAGCGTTCAAGAATGGCTACACCGAGCGGCTCAGTTGCAGGTAACCATACCTCAAAAATGCTTGTAATCCTATACCATATATCAACAAGCAGTAGACAAGGCAGACCTAAAGAGAAAAACGGGCGAGTTCGACCTGGAAACTATTTTCTTCCTAGACCTCTCGGACCAAGGTTCAGACCCATTACGTGTACATTACATCATTCATATGACGTCACTTAGGACTGAATGAGTTGGGGGCAGTCCCTCGGTGCTGTTCTCTGCGGGTGTTGAACCTGTCGTGTAACCGACTGTGTGATGTCAGATCTTTGACTTGTCTCACTGGTCTGGAGGAGCTGGATCTCTCTGCCAACCTCATCTCCAGCCTCAGTACGTAGTCTGAACAATCTTTTTATTGTGGTCTTGTGTGGTATGTGAGTGGAGATGGTAAGTGGTTGTTTTTTTAAAATCTCTGCAGAGGATTTTGACAAATTCGAGAAACTTCAGAGAATAGACTTGCCAGGAAACAACCTTGCTGAGTGAGTCCTTGTTTCCAGTCTTTTTACTTCATCCCCCCTTCTCTCTCTCTCTCTCTCTTGTTTAATTTTAGGTTGGACTCTCTCCTCCCTCTGTGTGCTCTGCCTCACCTCAGAACGCTGTGTCTCAAAATACACGGAGCAACGTCTCTCGGCAACCCTCTCTGCTCGGACAGGGACCATGGCGGCTACGGCGTCTTCATGAGTCAGAGCTTCCCCCACCTTCACTGGCTGGATGGGGAGAGGGTGGAGAGGGAAGGGGTGAAGGGAGAGAGGACTGAGCTGGAAAGAGAGCTAGGGAGGCTGGAAGCCATCGGGGAGGATGAGGATGAGGAAGGAAAGAGAGAGCCTGAAAGAGGTATGTAGTAGTTTGTGGGTATAATTATTATAATCACGGTTCGTCTTGTCTTGTGGTGTGATAGCATTGGTTGGATTCTCTCTGAATGATGAACTTGCAATGGAGAAGATAAAACGTGAGCCCTTTTCCCTGCTCACTCTCAATATTCACCAGCCGTCATATACACCCTCCATTTACTTCCTCGTTCCCCCTCCCTCCCTCCTTCCTTCCTTCCCTCCATTCCTCAGGTCTCATCTCAGACTGCACCCACACCAGTCAGAGAGTCCAAAGACACATTGACTCACTACAGGAGATTCTAAATTGAGCCCACCACCCCGCCCCCACGCCAACACAAATCACTTATCACTTCATACATTCGTCAGCTATAACTCAAACTCAGCAGTTCCTCGTTTCATTGTTAGCGTCATTTTCAATCACAGATCAAGCTGATTTTCAATAAATTCTCAAAAAAAGGTCATGGCCAATAGGAGAGGGTCAGTAATGATATCTGATGCTAGACTAGTGGAGTTTCCACTTTTGCAACGAGTTTCTTGGAATGGTCACGGTACATGACAAACAGTGCCAGCTGGATGCACGCCAGGAACACACCCACCGTGTTCGGGAACTGTGGAAAGTGACATTCTGAAGTAGAGTGAAGTTGAGCACAATATTTTTCAAGGTGCAAAATTTACGCAAACCATTATTTACTGGTTGTTTTAAAAGCACAGAAGACCAGCAAAAATTATGCACTTCCAAAACGTGTGTATTGGTGGCTCACAATGACGTAGACATCAGCTACCAGTAGCCCGTACAGCACCCAAGACAATGTGGTTGAAACTGACATCACAGTGAGAGGAAATGACATCGTTTCTGTCGACTTTGAGCGAACCACTTCAGCCTAAGAAGAAGAAAAACTGTATTGAAGAAAGTTTGATTGCCAGCTTTTCCATACAAAATCCCCCCCCCCTCATAAATTTCCAGAATTTTTACAGAAGTTCATTATTATTTACCTTCTCTATGCCAGTGTGTGCATGTGTAGAGTAAAGGGATCTCACCATGTTGATGAGAGGAGACGCAAAGAAGATGATGGTGAAGATATTACAGACAACACCCATCTGATTCATGACCCGTTCGTGGTCCGACACAAGATAGGTATAGTAGGTAGAGATGCTGAGAACTGTGACTAGAACAATGGTAAAGTCCCTTTGAATCTTGAACTGCAACAGGGAATGGAAGTGAATCTCTTCGCATGCACAATATGGACTATACAGTGTATATAGAGTCTTTATGCCATATTCTGCACTGCGTGTGTCTCATTGTTATTCACGTACCTTCATCTCTACGTAAGTGTGGTAGACTGCGATGTAAAAGAGTTGAAGAAACAGACCGGCCATATTGATGAATGTGATGGGGCTGTCGGGCTTTAGCACGCCATACGTCATCCATAGAGAACAACTGAGGCAACCAAAGTGTGTGTGTGTGTGTTTCAAGTTAGCAGATTCAGTGAACGATGACAAGAGACAATTTCGTTGCAGAGCAAAGGAACAGTGAAGGTAGTAGGTGTGAGACTGACTTGAGACAGAGTGTGTGTGTTGCAAGTGTGTGTAGTTGATGTAGTAGGTAAGGCGTCAGGTGAGACTGACTTGAGAGAGGCGGCAACGAAGGGGATGTGAGACACTGAGCCCACGCTCCTGCTGCTGTGAATCTTCCTGATTGTCAGACTACACACACACAGAAACAATGGAGATAATGGGAATTACGTCACCGGTGAAGGTATACGTACAGGCCGGAGGAGAAGAGGCCCAGTGTGGAGACGGTGGCCAGCCATGACACCCAGTAGATGAGGGACTCGTTCCCTTCCTCTGGCCCTGCGGCAACGTCGCCGCCTTCAACGATCGGCGACATTGCTAGCTCGCGCGTGCGTGAAACTAGGTGGGCGTGGCTCGTGGCTTTGATATGGCGAACAGACTGCTTCTATCGAGGATTCTAGCTGCATTACTAGCTTTCTGGGTCCTCTTCCTGGAGATATGCTCGGCTGGAGAGCTGTTGGGTGCCTTTGTCATGCCACACGGTAAAAGTTGGCCACGTAACAACATGACTCACGCCGAGTATTACTATTTCCTCTGTTGCAGGAGGTATTGCTCTTGACCCCAGGTACTTCAACACGACTAATTCCACAGCAAAAGCCGAGGCCTGGGCCTTGCACGAGGCGTGTCAGCAGGTTAAAAACTGCAAAACTCTCTGATTGTGTCCAGCTCTTTTTATTACACATCTCAAGGTTGGCAGAGAGATAGCAGCGCTGGAACCTTCTGTGATTCTACTCAGCACTCCACATGGCGTTGCAGATCTGAGCAACTTCCAGTTCTACCTGAACCCCAGAGGATATGGCTGGGCAGACACAGACAACTGTGACTGCCCTCCTTGCTGCTACAACGTCTCTGCGGAAATTGATGGACCTCTCTCCCTCAGAATCATTGAGTCTTTACTACAGGCAAGAGAGTCTATTTATATATTTGCTCTTACGTCAAGAGCTCCGCATCATTTTTCTCTTGGTCTAATACCTACATGATGAGCTGGTTACATTCAGTCAATAGCATCAGCCAGTAGCAATGCTGGATCTCACTCACCTTTTCTGCCTCCACTTTTCTGTTGTTGCTCCCTTTTTTCCCTGTGACAGAAATGGCCTGGAGCTAATGTATCTGGCTTGGCGGCCTATGGTCCTCCAGCCCAGGAAGATGCTGAGCCTTTCCCTCTGCGATGGGGAGAGGTCATCCCTCTCCACTTCATTCTACCACACTCTCCTCTCACCAGAGTCAGTGGTGCAGTGAAACATAAGTAAAGGACCCTTTGAATAAAGGACTCCTCTCTATAAAGGAAACTTGGTTCTGCCCCTTGTGAATACACTATTACTTCTGAAAAGGGACACCTATTAATAAAGGAAATTTTTCTTTTTTTTGTCCCCATGGTTCCTACTTTGAGACTGGTATATAAAGTAATAGGTTCCTCAGAGGTGTTGAGTTGGCGGATCTCCCTCTTGCTGTGCAGGTGATGGTTCTCTCTCAGCCAAGTAGGAGGTACAACGATAGTGTTGCCATGATTCCAGAGCTGCTTCAGCTAGGTGAGGGAACAATCACACATCACTCATGGGGATCAGTATTGCCATTTGAGTCTGTTAGTGTTTAAATACTGAGTAGCAATATGACTCTAAGCCATCAAATTGTTCTGGAAAATTGCTGAGTGCTATTGAAACAGCACCAATTGTACACAAGTTTTAAAAATAGGCTGTATGTCAGAAATTGTATGCTTGATGAATGTACAGTAGTTCTGAATTCAAGTCCACTTTTGACAATGTTGCAGGTCATGATCTGCAGAGTTACATCAAGAGCGAGACGACAGAGAGAGTGGTGGTGGTGATCAGTGCAGATCTAGCACACACTCACCTCAGCTCCGGACCCTACGGCTACTCCAATGCCTCAGAACCCTTTGACCTGGTACGAAATGGTAGTGTTACCATTCTTGGCTTACTGTATTGCATTACGCAATGAAAATCTCAGTAAAACTCACACTCTGTTTTCCTCCCTCTCAAAAGTTCCCACTGTGCATAGAGCTACTACATGTACTGAATTGACTGCAGGCAGTAGGGGAGTGGGTAAAGGGAGTTAACGGGACAGCTCTACTGGAGACAGCGGCTGTTCTGGTGGACAGAGCTCTCTCCTGTGGCTACACCGGACTTGTCATGCTCCATGGTGTCCTACAGGCTGTGTGAGTCAAACCTTTGGCCAGACATCATTATACTTCACCATTACATGTACTTTTACTAGAGGGAGTATGAAATAGAGACCTGTACAGTAACACACACTTTCCTGTTAGCCAGTTTCCAACTTTTACATCGTGGAATCAAGTTTTTCCGATTGACTTGCAGAGGTCTAAGTTCCTGGGTGCCCAGACTATATGCCAACTACCACCCCAGCTACTATGGAATGATGGTCGCGTCTTTCCTTCCAAAATAACAGCTATCAATTCTCAACTCTCAACTTCTTCCTCCAGTGTTTGTCATGTAATATTGCAGTGACAAAATAATCATGTGCGTATAAAGACATTTTCATTGCCGGCTAAACTGAGAATAGAGAAGTCCCATGGACGATATCGCATCGCCCAGTCCCACTGTCTTTGATGGAGCTCTGCAGACCAGCACCGGAGTAAAGACATACGCCACTCCGCCCCTCTCCCATGACACTACCCCAGACTCCGGAGTAAGACTAACAAAATGCTGCGACATTACTCCGTCTGTCACGGAGAGAGTAAAATCCAGCGGAACTTGAAGTTCGAATTTTCCTGCCTCGAAATGCTCCACGTCGCAGGCCTGGAGTCCGGCAATTCGTGCTCCAGCCAGCACTGCTGATTTGGAGTTGGCCCAGTGAGGCGGTCGCATTACAGTGGCAATCACGTGGAAGGATAGGGTGTGGAAATGAACTCGCGTCAATCGAGATTTCTCCCTCCCCAGAGATGAGTGTGTCTGAATCAGCCAGTGAAGGAGATCTGATACCAGAGAGATGTTTGGCTTGGCTGGCATATGTGCAAAGTCGAAATCAGCTCCACTCGATTTGGCTAGTGAGACAAGCTCCTGTTCGTTAAGTCCTAATGAGTCGATTCTCGGGAAGGTCGTCTCGGCTAGGTCTCTGAGGTAGTCAAGGTCCCCAATGGTCGCCAGCTCAGAGTGCACAGGGGTCGTTGCCGGGACGTCGTCAAGGAGACGGGCAACATCGACGAGTCTCTTTCTCTTGAAATCGGACGTCTCCCCCTGCATGAGGTGGGCTCCAGATAGAATCACAAGGTCAGGTTTGAAGGAGCTCAGGGTCTGTCTGAAGTCCTCCAGGGCCACCATCTTGGCGTTTGAGACGTCGTGAGAGATGATGACTCTGTTGGCGCATGTGGAGGTGATGCCACCCCAGCGCTCGCCTTTGGGGTACTCCATGATCAGGTGTACCTCATCCCGGCTCTCCGGGGTAAACGTCGGGGTGTGAATGTGGGGTTGGAGTAGGCTCCTCAGAGTTGCTCCAATTGGCCCAGCCAACATCACCTGGCACAGTGTGAAATAACTAATTATAGTTGGCACAATTCAAGAAGAAAGAGTATATCATAAGTTATCAGGGGTTCCCGTAATGATGGCTCTATTACCCAAAGGTTCTGTGTCTCACTATACAAACTATGACCACACTCACTCGTACAGACATCGTAATAGAATACCTCTGTGTTTGGCTGAGTTTGCTGAATCTTGGCCGCCATCAGAGCTGCATTACCTCCAATAAAATGCTGCAAAATATGAAACACGTCTGTTTATCCATGTTCCTCTCTCCCATCTTTTCCCTTGCTCACTGTGTGAGGCAGCTGATAGGCGGCATTCACAATTCTCTGAAACTCTGAGCTGGTAGAAAACACTCTTTCGGTCCCGGCACAGTGCTGCATGGAGTACGCCACCTGCTCCTGCAACTCCTCTGCCGTCCCCAGGTGGGTGTGGTCTACTGGTTGCCCCGGAGACAGGCCCAGTGTTTCTAACAGCTGGGTTGCTGACACAATGAGGTCTAAATTCGCGTTCACCCTGTAATCAGAGCATAGCTTTATAAACCTATGATCAGATAGAAGAAGCAATACTCTCTCTATAGTTCTCTGTATATTACTTCTACTGCGTATATCAAGGATTATAAAGTTCTACAACCACCTTTGTACGGCCTACGTATATTGGCACACTCCCTCACAAAACTTCCTGCTCACCCTACGGCCACTCTGCGGACGACTTTCTGTGGAGGTCTGACGGAGCTCCAGCTGGTCGCCAGGCGGCCCAGCAGAACCTCCCGCGTCTCCTTCGTCTGGTGCCACTCATAGAGGACAGGGAGGAGAACCAGCAGCAGCCCCAGCCGAGTCTGCTTGGACCACCAACCCAGCATCTGGGCGCGGACGGTCGACGAGAAAGTCGATTATTTATGCGCATGCGCAAGGTGCGGGGAAATCGCACTTGTGTGCACGTGTGAAAAGAGAAAACAAAATGGCGAGTGGAAATCAGTTCTCTGATGATTCCCCGTTTGCTGACAAGTACGGACCACCGCCTGTTGGTAAGCAAATTCCGCACTTCTCGCTAGAAAACTGTCGAACGAACGCGATCAAGCACGACATGCTGGCCCTGGCCGACCGCGTGTTCTAGCAGCCGGCGGCCATTTTATCTCGGTCACTCAACCTCGCTACCCCGTCTTTCTAACTCCAGGACGGAAAAGACCGATGGATCAGCAGTTCGGCGGCGATATGGGCGGGGAGATTGACGGAGATCTGGGCCCTGATTTTCAGAAGAGGAGTCGTTTCGACAGTCCCCAGGTGGAGAGCGAGCTGGACCGTTTGGACGTTCCTCCGGCCACCCTCCGGATTCTGGTCCGCCAGATCGACGCCGGTGGCATCATTGGCAAGGTCTGTAGAGAGTCAAGGCAGTTTACCAATAGTTTTAGACCTCCGCACAGAGTTGTAGCTCTCAGGGAAATGTCTATAATGAAGTGTGGAGGGTTTGGGCATGGAGAGAAGGAGTTATAGAGTGTGGTGAATGTGTCTATCTCTGAATGCAGGGAGGAGAGAATATAAAGAGACTCAGGAAAGTGGTAAGGAGAAGAAAAAGTGGTGTTTGTGGGAAAGCATGCGTACACCACCCTAAATTGTTTAGTAGCTCTGGTAACAAAGGGGTGGTATTGTTAGTGGCATGTACTGGCAGTTGTGGAATGCTTGTAGAGTAGTTTCCTGTTACTATTGGTTGTAAGCATGGCTGAGCATTTTCAATTTCATGTTGTATTTGTTTTTGGCTTAACCCTTGC
Source organism: Geodia barretti (assembly GCA_030341885.1). Taxonomy (NCBI): domain Eukaryota; kingdom Metazoa; phylum Porifera; class Demospongiae; order Tetractinellida; family Geodiidae; genus Geodia; species Geodia barretti. The sequence goes on from CASHTH010000136.1 coordinate 19,236, forward strand.
TGTCCTTGTAGCTTCTCTCTCCCACTACAGTCCTTCTCCGGTCCTGTTTTGGGTTTAACCCGGTTTTCTTGTTTGTTCTGTGTGTCGTTTTCTCTCTAGTTGTGCCACTCTGTCAAAATGTCCCTCTCCCTCTCCTCCCTCCCTTTTCCCTCCCTTCCCCTCCATGTCCCCATCTCCTTCGCCCAACCTTCTCCAATGAACTCTCCCATTACCCCGTCCCAACTCCCAATTAATGCACACCGTGTGGATACGATCAACACCCATTCCAAATAATGCCCACCTGGACCCTTCCAATTAATGCCCACTCCATTGGCGGCCCACTCGGCCCCCCGTGTCCCTTGTCCCTCTCCCCTCCAGCATGATTGCCAGGTGGTCCTTCCTGATTCTCCCGGGGCTCCGGAGCGGTATGTTTGGTTGTCCTGACGACACAGCCTTCTATTGAATGCCCACCATTACATCACCATTTTGATTGATCATGCATGTGCTGCATGACATCATAATTGATCATAATACATCACGGCACGAGCATTAGGCCGAAATTTGTCACTTCCACGTGTACAACTAAACCTCTGTACACACAACTTTTTCACTGACCCTTTGACCCCTGTTTCCAGGGTGATGACTGTAATGGGTCGTATCGAGGGATGTATTGGAGTTCTGAGAGACTGTCTTCCCAAACTGGGGGATGGGGTGAGGGACTCTTACACCATTTCTCTTCTCTCTCTCTCTCTCTCTCTCTTCCTTTCATATCTCATTTCTCTCTCTCCCTCTCTTCCTTTGTTCCTTTTCCTCTCTCCCTCTTTTCCATCTTTAACTCTCTCTTACTGTCTTCCCCTCTCCCTCCTTTGCCGTCTCTCTCCTTTGCCGTCTCTCATCTCCTCGCCCCCTCTCTCTTCCTATTTCCAACTATCTCATTTCTCTCTCTACCTTTGCTCCTTTTCCTCTCTCCATCTTTAACTCTCTCTCACTGTCTTTCCCCTCTCTCTCTCCTTTCCCCTCTCTCCTCCTCACCCCCTCTCCCTCTCCTTTCCCCTCTCTCCTCCTCACCCTCTCCCTCTTTCCTCTCTTCCTATTTCCAACTATCCCCCATCTCTCTCTGCTCCACCCAACCTCTACGTATGTGTGTGTCCATTACAAGCCTGTGCAGCAACACGGAGACCCCAACCAGCTGGCCTTCGAGACTCAGGTGCTCATCCCCCAGCCGTTTATGGGGACCATCATTGGCACCGCAGGCAGCAAGATCAAGGAGCTTAGATCTGTGAGTCACTGCGTGGAGGTCTGCACTCTTCTTCCCTATTTTAGCTCTATGTTTAGTAACATCTTCTAAATTTAGCCCATGTGTGATGTAAGCCTAATCTCTACGGTGTCGGCAGCAATGTTACTTGTCTCTCTCTGTCTTCCCCCGTGTGTCCAGAAAACCAAGACGAGTATCAAGATATTCAGCGACCCGATGCCAAACTCCAACGAAAGAGTGTCCAGCTCATTGGAACAGAACAGCAGGTCTCTGAGTGCCTGTTCTACTTCCTCGACGAAATCGGCAAGGTCTGTCCTGTAGGACACATCGCTGGTCTGACTAATGAGGCGTCCTATAGGACACATTAGCACACCAATATGGGTGTCTAAAACAGAATACTATGTGAACTCCACAAAAGATCTCCACATAGGGACAAAATGCCTGGTCCAGAAATACACATGGACGTTCCACTGTATGTCCTATAGGACACATCTCTATGTGCACCCCTCTATTAGGACACACTTATATGGTGTCCTATAGGACATACTTATAAGGTGTCCTATAGGACACTGCGAGTGAAATAGATGCCATATAATAATCTTATCTCTCTAAGCAGAAGGAGCCTCGGGAGCCAATTTATCTCTACGAACCGACTGCCGAGTTTTCTTCTGGCCCCCAGCCAGATGATTTCCCGCCCCCTCGGCGCGGGGGGCACAATTTCCGGGGAGGCATGGATGGAGGAAGGGTAAGTTGTAATTGAGCAATTGCACAAAGTGTTTTGTCGCAAATTCTGCCAAAAAAATGTGCCAAACATCCAACTGCTGGCCGTTGTAGTATACTGGTAATGGTGTGCATTAATTGGAGATGTCTCCCTGCAGGGAGGCAGAGGAAGTGGAGGATGGAGGGGAGGGAGAGGAGGAGGAGATAGAGGAGGAAGAGGGTGAGTTTCAGACCTCTGATATACCATGGAACATGCAGAGAGAGAGATGTGTCGTTTTCTTTCAGTCGAGGGTTCCAGGGATCGTGGAGGGGTCGTAATAACGGGGGGCCAGGGGGAAATTCTCATCAGCCCCCCTACCAACCTCCTCCAAATCCGGCTGTAAGTAAACCACTCCGTCTCCTATATACCTCTCTCTTTTCACCTATATATCTCTGTTGTATGTAGCCACCGATGGGGGGAGGGGGAGGTTACGGTGCACCTCCCCACATCTCTAGTGGAGCCACTTCGTACGGAGGGTCAGGGGCTCAGGCCAGTGTCGGCTACTCCACAATGCCACAGGCCCCGCCTCCCTCCGCCATGCCTCCACCCTCCTCCGGTACGTCTGTGGTGTCGCAAAATTATTGTAAACTAGTGACTTCACTTTTCTTGATATATCGTTTCTCAATTTTTAGTAGTGGAAAACCTGCTTGTGATTGGGCCGTTTTTTTATATACAAGTAGAAAAATTGTCCTCCTATCTACTGGTTGTAGTTCATTTCTAATTTTTGCCATGTGACCAATTGTGATATAATTTTCTCTCCTCTGGATCTACATTAGCTCTCTTTCTCACAAATCTCTAACCTCGTTCTTCCTCTCTCACTCCTCACTGGAGCAGTTCCCCAGATGTACATGCCTCCATCCTCCTCTCTCCCTCCTCCCCCGTCCCAAATGATGCACCCCCCTCCTCCCAGTCAGCATACACAGCAGGTCACCATTCCTAACGAGGTCAGTCAACCTTGTCCTGTAGGACGCCTCTCTTATCCTGCCCTCCTGTGCAGTATGCCATGTCTATACTGGGAGTGAATGGAGCCAACTTGGAACATATCAAGTCAGTACAATTTTAAGTAATTTTGAGCTATATCATTTCATTATACAGTTTCTTTAATTTCCACCACAAGCTTGATTTTATAGGCTGAATTTTACAACAACAAAAATAGGACTCATTCTTGCAATGTTTACATTTAGCCCTTTTGTATATTATACTTCCACGTTTTCTTTTAAGCGTATTCTTTGTCCAAAGGTCGCTGCATGTGATTTGTATTGAGTGTTACGTCATAATGTGTAACTGTCCTGTGGTCACACTCCAGGAACCAGTCGTCATGTGACGTAGTCATCACTGACCCGAAGCCAGGCTCCATGGAGAGAATCATCAACATCACCGGTTCCCCTAGCAACATACAGCTGGCCCAGACACTCATGCAGAGCAGGTGACCTAGTTTTACCTACTGGACTGAATCTTTACTACCTCTAATCCCGGATACCTAGTAGAGTATCAGTGTGTCCTTTATTCAGAGGTGTCTGTATGCAGTTTTTTCTATAATATTGGCGTGAATGCAATGCAAATACCAATATTGTAAGCGTGTGGGCAATGAAATTGCTCGCTTGTGTTTCTTTGCTGATGCCATTTTAGTTTTTTCCTTCAGTTTTTGAGGTTCCATGGTAGGTATTATTCTCTCTCCCCCTTCCTCCCTCTCTCCTTCCTCCCTCTCCCCTTCCTCCCTCTCTCCTTCCTCCCTCTCTCCTTCCTCCCTCTCTCCTTCCTCCCTCTCCCCTTCCTCCCTCTCTCCTTCCTCCCTCTCTCCTTCCTCCCTCTCTCCTTCCTCCCTCTCCCCCTTCCTCCCTCTCTCCTTCTGTATGTCATGCAGCGTAAGGCAGTACCACCCTGTGTGAACTGGACTAGTGAACACACCTGGGGCTGTAGTGGCTGCTAAGGACTCTTTTGCCTGAAACTCTATATGAACCTTTCCACTGTATTGTAAAACCTACTAACACTGAATTTTGCAATGTATAATTATTGTATACATGACAATTATGTGTGAGCGCATCAAGTAAAAATAGGGGCTATGACACACAGGGACAAGTTTGAGTTTGTGAATGAATTATGTAGTATGATTTGCATGCGCGATATGGTGACGATTAGCCACACCAGAAAACCGCGCGAGAGTATTACGCGCAACGCGCATTGTGCTCTGCGTATGGGATTTCCCCTCCGCCCGTGTATGGCTCGTGCATGCTATGCTCGGGAAAGATTACAATGTGGCGTACACCCTATTTTTACTTGATGTGTTCACATGTGCTATTTTGTTAAAGAGCACAATGAATGCAGGATTTTTATGTTGTGACCCGCACTGCTCTGCTGCTGCACAATATGCTGTAGTGTTCTCTGTGGTTCTGATACGTGTGAATCATGAACTCGCTTCGCTGGCTAAAAATGTGCTGCATTCGTTCTAGTATAATTATAATTATATTATACCACTACCTTTGTTAGTTACCTCTATATTTATACCTGCAGTTCTAGCTGTTGAGCTAGTTGGTGTTCATAATGCGAGAGTGGTCACCCTTGAAAGGGTTAATTACCATTACATCATTAACTAAGGCTTCAGTGTGGGACGACTGTATTGGAAGAGGTTAGAGGTCACTACTATTACATCATTCTATAAGGTTTCCTATGTGGGAGACGGTTTATATCATTCTCTTGAGAGTGTGGGACGACTGAATAGGAGGGAATTGGAACGGATGGCACATCACTCTCTGAGGTTACCTCAGAGAGTGCAGGCAGAGGTCACTGGAGGAAGCTGAGGTATATATAAAAAGTTCAGCAAATCGATTGTGGTAGGTATATACGTCTGCAGAGCTATTGGCCATGTCTCTCCTCAGATCTGGTGTCAGTCTCTCTATAGTCCTGTTACTGAGTGTCTACTTCTCCATTTGTTTTGGTGGTGAGTTATTGGAGGGTTGATGAATATCATTATATGGATCAACCTATTGCAGACTATGGGACGAAACTGAAACTTCCTACTTTCTTTCCTCTCTTATTCGTATAGAAAACTCCTCCAGCAGACGGGGAGAGGAGGAAGTGGTGGTGGTGGTGGAGGAAGATGGAGGAGACACAACGAGTAGCACAGGCTCGTGTCAGCTGGAGTGTCTTCGAGGAAGAGACGGCAGAGATGGCAGAGACGGAGTCCGGGGAGAGAAGGGAGAGAGGGGAAGCGTCGGCACCGCTGGGGAGAAGGGAGAGGTGGGGGGAGGTGAAAAAGGTGAAAAGGGACAAATGGGAGACAAAGGAGCACTTGGTCCGAATGGTCCTCCAGGAATGAAGGGGTCAAAGGGAGAGGCAGGGGGAACAGGAAATCGTGGTAGTGAAGGTCCCACTGGTCTACGAGGACAAAAAGGTGATGTGGGAGAGAAGGGGGACAAAGGAGGGAGAGGGGAGCGTGGTGGCCAGGGTGCTGGAAGTTATGGAGGTGTGTACGTTCGCTGGGGCAGGACCTCATGTCCTAATGCCACTGGAACTGAACTAGTCTACTCTGGAAGAGCTGGGGGCAGCAGCACTGGTTCTGATTTTACCTGTCTTCCAAACGACCCCGAATACTCCACCAGCAGTGATACTCTCAGAGCGTTCACAGTCTACGGAGTGGGCTATCAGAGCAGTCCAGCTGGAGTCAGTGGTCAGAGCATTCCCTGCACCGTATGCTACTCCTCTCTCAGACCCACCGTCGTGATGATTCCTGCCAAGCTGACCTGTCCACCTCACTGGACCAGCGAGTACACCGGATACCTCATGACTAGCAGCGGTCGTCGCAGCAGACACGAGTGTGTGGACCAGAGCCCAGAGTCGCTCAGTGGGACTGCTGCCTATCAGTTTTATCCACTGAATGTTGGCTGTAATGGTGCTGAGCTCACCTGTCCTCCCTACAGCTCAACTGGCAATGCTCTCACTTGTGCTGTGTGCAGTCGCTAGAAGATCTTCTGCAGCTAGTCATACATTGTAATACTGCACTGGTCATTATAGTGTGTTAGAGAACTTCTACTTTCTAGTGTATATACAAATTCCTTATTCGAGCTGTGCAGCCGCTAAATTCTAAGTCTTTAAAATTCCTCATACATTGTTTTACCGAAACAAACAGATACATTTGATGATATATAGAGTATCAAAAACTAATAAAAAAGGTGGGTGTGGTCTATGAGGACACGGCTCGCCAGACAGCTGCGTATCCATCATTAGAGCCACTCCCACTGACTACGTACCTATCAGCCACTGTCATTGTCCGAATAATGTCCTCATGAGCTGACAGCTGTGACTGGGGAACAGCGTTACTAATTTTAGAAACAATGACGTCATAATGACAACATACTGTTTCTCCAGTCGAGTAGTTCTTAGAGTTGAATATGAGAATCTTTCCGCCCTTAGTTCCACACCACATCTAATACACATATGTACGATAAGATATACACAAGGCCGAGGGCTCAAAAAATTTACACGAACCCAGTGAGAAATATGAACACTTAAATCTACATGAACCCAGTGAGAAATTAGGGCTTATGCCTATAAACTACTAGGCATTAGGGATGTGGCAGTATATAAGGGTTAAACTTAATATAAAATTATATATAGAAGAAAGAAAATTCTTGCACTAGGCTCTGTTTAGTTTCAACATTTATAGATCATGTATGACACGTTCCCCATACGAATGCAATGTAGAGTGGGATACCTTCATTACCATTATGGTAAGTGGGACTTAACAGAGAACACCCACTGTCACCTTCTCCCCCTATCTGTCTCACGCTACCCCCCACCCACTACATGGTCCCCCTCTCACGGAGGTGTGGACAGGTAGAATGACGGCCACTCTGGACTCCAGGTCAGTGTAGTGCACCTTCTCCCCCTATCTGTCTCACGCTACCCCCAACCCACTACATGGTCCCCCTCTCACGGAGGTGTGGACAGGTAGAATGACGGCCACTCTGGACTCCAGGTCAGTGTAGTGCAGCTTCTTCTCGTGAGTGGCCGCGTCAAAGACAGTCAGGAACGTCGAGTCTTTGCTGCGAGGAGTCGAGTTGACACTGCACCAGATCTGGACGGGATGGAGAGAAGAGTGACAGACACAGGCGGGGGGTGTGGTTCAGACAAAAGAAAATCCCAGTCTCCCTGGTTATGATACATGCATCTATTGGCGAGTGAAGGTCAGTAAAGAGTACAGCAAGAACAGTACATGGGGGTGGAGGGTGACTTCTGGTTTTCTATTCTCTGTGGCTAGTATGCTATAAATCTATAAATATACATTTCATGCACACAAATAATGCGCAATTCTACCAATGCCACAAAACTAAGCCGTCGCACTATGGGAATGTACATGTTATGCAACGGTACGTAATTCACTACCAGAATGACCATATTATTATGTTTCCACCAGCAAAAGGGCGACTACATCTGACACCTCATTCTCGCTGGAGAGAGCCAAATGCTTTATCTCCACTTGTTTCCGCCGTCCTCCGGGGAAGAATATCTCGTGCACACACCTCCCGTCGTTGGCGTCGATTACAGCGATGGTACCCCTATTAGTGCCCACCCACAGAGTGCTCCTCCATATCGTGAAACATGTCACGGTGAAGAAGGCGCTGTCGTCCGATATCGGGACCTGCATCTAGTGGGTCACATGATTGTCACATGATAAGTTGAGTAATTTTGAAATACACTGTATGGCGGGAAAATATTAAAGGAGTAAACGTTTGTGAAAACTGATAATACGATACTTTTTCGAGAATTTGACCATTTGACAAATTGGACAAGTAATCAGAAACGTCGCAACATCTCGGGTTAGCGCGAAGGATAAGTTAACAGCTGAGGAAAGATGCACGAGGGGTCGTTCCTACTTGAAATGTAACAGGAAGGCTTGCAGTCAAGTTTTAGTCGTTGATTAGGAAGGTGGTATATAGAGCTTTATCGACCAATAATCAATTCCCTCTCCCTCCCTCACCTTGCAGGTCCTGGTGCGTGTGTCGGGGTCAAAGGCGAGGAGGGTCCCGTTGACCAGGAGACACCAGACTTGGGGTCCAGCTGTGCTGCAGTGGCAGATCTGGTCTGACAGACAGAGGTCCCTCGGGGCCTCCTCCAGGTAGGACACCTGAGACACATCTGCAGACAACACAGTCTCCTTGTCGTTTCAAGCCATTATCATGTGTGTGTGGGACTGTAAACTAGAGGAATGCCACATTTTGGGCGGGCGAAGCGACCAGTTTGAGTTTTTTGTGTGCTTGTTTTCGCGCGTAATTAGAACCACATATAAGATTATGGTAAGCCATGCAGTGCGGGTCACAACAAAAGAAAAATCCAGCATTGAGATGACTAGGTAGACTCGCTTCGCTGGCCAATAAGTTAGGCATCTCAGAACGCCACAACGCAAGGGCCCTTGGGCATGCGCAGATTTGACTGACTCCATGTCCAACTTACATACTTTAGTCCACATGCTTTTTACAACTTGCAACATTCCATGTGAAAAATGTACCAAAATTTGCCCCATTATGCAGTGTGTTTATAGGTTAGGAGGCTATTTAATGAAGTTCGTAGAGTGTAGAGAGAGAAAGAGACTCACGGCAGACAGTCTCGGCATCCAGTATGTGGATGTTCTTACTGAAGAATGAGGCAACCCACACCGTGTGGTTTACCAGCAGCAGACACGACTGAGTGAGGGAGGAGGGGCGGAGAGAGAGAGAGAGGGAATGACAGATTGGAATTCACGCACACGAATAGCTCAATTCAGGCATAGTGTGGACAAACTGTGTCAGTGAGTGACTTTTTTTAAAGGTTTGAAGGGAGCGATGAGCGAGACGAGTGACTCCGTAGTAATAGTAAGATTATTAACAAAGTCAATGCCTTCTTTCCTCAGACTGGATGTCAATAAGAAAACCACAATGTTTAGGACGTCTTCAGGTGTACAAACGAGCTCAAGAAAACTACAGTATGTACCTCACATTTCAGGCAGGCAACGTTGCTCATTGTCTTCTTCCAAATACCACGAAAACAAACACAAGATGGGGGACTCACCAATCTGAGACTCTTCCCCTTTGCATCGGAGATCTTGATGTTAGACTCGAAGCACTTCTCGTCCATGTCGTACACCTTAAGACACCCGTTGCCGAGCCCCAGCCACAGTTTCCCAAGCCCCGCCTCCAGGGGGTCGAGGGGCGGGATGTAGAGGAGGGATTCCACCGTCTGGCGCTGCGTCTCGTGGAGACAGGGGTTGATGCGGTACTGGAGGGCTTCCACCGTGAACTGCGTGACCTCTGACACGTCCTTCGTCTGTAGAGTCATCAGTTTCTGGAGAGGAGGAGAAAAAAAAGAAAGACCACCACCATCCACTCTGCATTTCCCTCTCTGTTAACACGTACAACAATTTTCCCTCCCCCTCCTTCTTCCCCTCCTCTCCTCCTCTCCCCCACTCACCATCATGCATTTCCCTCTCTGCGTGTGATTCAATCTGTCCAGCAGCCCACTGCCGACGATGGCGTCCAGCAGAACGACGTGGCACATGGCGGTCTCCATTACCCCAGGGTCTTTCCTTGCCTGCGCCACCCTCCAACCTCGCTGAACCTCCAGCAGCATGGGGTACCAGTGGTCTCTGTCCACCACATCTTCAAACCCGGCGTACGAGTCCGTATTTGCCAGGCTGTGGTGCTTGTTGCGGATCAGTCGTGCCGTTACCCTCTCTGGAGTGAAGGGGTTAAATAAAAAAAGGAGAGTTGAGCCGGATTGGATAACAATTGCGAACAGTTTTACTCATCGAATGCAGGTATATATACATACAGACCTACCAGTGACAGTCTTCTCCTCGCGTGGCTCCTCTCTGCTGTCGTAGACGATGGTTATCCCGGGCATCTTGGAGCCGGGGAGGATCCCCAGCGGAAGGTCCGACTTTTCTATCCTCAGGTTCCGTCTCAGGTCCGCCAGGACATGGGTCCTGAAGTTTGTCACCGCCAGAAACCTGGACAGGGAGAGAGAGAGAGACGTTGCAGGAGTGAATTAATGGTGACTTGCTAAGGCCCATCAAAAGTTTGGAAACGTTTTTTTATCATGATAAAGGAATGCCTTCCTGTGGATCTTCTAAGTCAACCAAAGACGGTTTAAACCCCTCCCTGCTCCCCCCACCACCCCCCTCCTCACCTGTATGTGGTGAGGACCAGCTGGTTCTGTCCGCCATAGGGAGTACGGGCCGTTTCTCCCACAGCTATGACCCTCTCTCCTGTCTTCTCCTTGTCCCCCTTCTCCAGTTCGAACCCCATCAGATCCATGCTCAGACACACCTGCTGTACCTACATACATAACACAGGGATCATGAAGACTTCGTCAGTAGCGTAGGAAGAAGTTCGGACGTCTGAAGCCCCTGAGACGGTGTTGCAACTGTTCCAACGAACGGTTTCCAGCCACGGGGACCGTGCCAGTTTGTCGCGTAGTTGTTTCAGGAAAATCGCCATTTTAGTTTTCTAGCCCATGTACCGCTAAAGCTGTTGGTATCGCTCATAAGCTGCCTCGTAGCGAGAATAGTCGTAGACAGACAGACACACAGAACGACTACCGTAACCCTCGCTGCGCATGCGCACCGAGGGTTAATAATTTGCAAGAAGAAAGCATTAAAGGCTTTAGTTCAGCAAGAGAGTAGAAAGTGTGAGGGAGGGCTTAGTACAGTAGTGAATACGAGATGTAATTACCAGTTTCCATGAGTCGTAGAAAGGAACAAATGTCTGCGGACTGATACCTGAAAATATGCAGATAAGAAAATTCAACTTCAACAACACAATGTACTATAAGAATGTGGCTACAGCTCAAGCAGCTTTCACATACTGTACATTATAACATACATATGCAAGCCTCGGTCCATACTTACGTGTACTGTATGTTCACTGTGATGTGATCATGTGACTCTGTACTGTATGTTCATGTGGTGTGATCATGTGACTCTGTACTGTATGTTTGCCTGATGTGATCATGTGACTCACTAGCTCTGGTTTGAGAGAGAATCTTGAAGAGGTTGTCTGCCGACTCAGCGTCTGTCGCTATAGCGTTCTCTCTCACCAGCTTGTTGAACTCTGTGTTACCTACATACAGTTTGTACATACATACATACCTACATACAATGTATTAGTATGGGGCAGAACCAAGTATCCCTTATAGAGAGGTGTCTTCAGAGGAACTAATGTATTAGTATGGGGCAGAACCAAGTGTCCCTTATAGAGAGGTGTCTTCAGAGGAACTAATGTATTAGTATGGGGCAGAACCAAGTGCCCCTTATAGAGAGGTGTCTTCAGAGGAACTAATGTATTAGTATGGGGCAGAACCAAGTGTCCCTTATAGAGAGGTGTTCTTTAAGTGGAAGGTCCTGATTCGAACATTTCACTATCAACACTCTGTTAATGCTACAAGTATGTATGTATGTACAGGTCAGTCTTACTGAGTGGTTTGGTTGGTAGTTTCCTGTCCAAACTGTAGCGGGGAGACAGAGATTATATTGTAGAAGAGTTAGCAGCAATTTTTACGGTGAAGTTTACATACAATATTTGGAATAAAGTATATATATCTCAGCACGCCAATACTTACATAAATAAATAAATTACGTATATCAGATTATGAGGGAAAGCCTTGTTAATGATGTGAGATAAAAGTTGACTATGTTGGAAATAAAGTTGACTATGTGTTGGCAATAAATTGAACAGCTAACTTGTAAGAAGCTCTGGAGCCCATGGCGTTAGTTGCATGTCTCTTCATTGCTGCTGCCTGCGAGAGAAAAGAAGCAGAGGATACAGAATCATACGGTGTCACTCAACGCAAAGCAAGGACATATGAAACAACACAACCACGATTAACAAAACTACCCCAGGTGAAACCACCACCCTCCACTCTGTATGCAGAGTGCTCCACCCACTGAATGTCAACTGATTAACAAACTACCCCAGGTGGGACCACCACCCTCCACTCTGTATGCAGAGTGCTCCACCCACTGAATGTCAACTGATTAACAAACTACCCCAGGTGGGACCACCACCCTCCACTCTGTATGCAGAGTGCTCCACCCACTGAATGTCAACAAACTCTGCCACCAACTACTAACCTTCTTCTTGACGGGGACGATGTACTGGTAGTAGATCTCTTCTTCACTTCCGTCAGCTGGTCGTCTGACAGTAGAGACAGGATCCTCTGCGTCAGACTGGAGGGATGGAAGAAATGAAAATTTCTAAAAAAACCACACAAAACGAAGGTAACACGCTAACCTCGGGGAAGGTCTTAGTTTGATCTCCAGTTTAGGCAGGTTGTCATAGAGATCATCCATGGCCTGTGTGGTGTGAATTGTTCGTGATCACTACCAAAAAATGCACGGGATTCGTTCTTGTATGTGTGTCAAAAGAGAGAGACTGACTTGTATGATGTTCCCTTGGCAGATCTGGTAGAATGCCAGGAGATACATACACTGAGCCTGGATACTCTTGTTCTGCACGGAGGGAGAGACGGAGGCGGGAAAGAGGGGGGAGGGAGGGATAGCAGGGAGGGAACGATGGAAGATAGGGAGGGATGGAGGAGAGAGAGGTACTATTGGCTCCGTTGTATCACTACACATTAATGTAAAGAGAAAAGGACACACACACGTACGTCTGTTAGGTCTGAGAGAGCTGAAGAAGCATCAGCAATGAATGACTCTGCAGAAACAAAGGATAGTGGGATTTTCCAGAAGTACAATACACACGAGTTAAATGACAAATAGTAAGAGTACTTTCACAGGAGACTAAGAAACTTCAACAATTGACATAAAAATCCGCTCCTTTCATTAGATCTGCTTGTCTAACCAAAACAGTGAGGGAAAGGGGAGAGGAAGGAAGGTATATGTACCTCTGGCGAAGGAGTCTCCCGGCAGAGAAGGTAGTTGAACAGTCACCATCTCAGAGGAGGGGGAGAGGGAGGGGGAGAAGAAGGAGAGGGAGGAGGGAGGGATGGGAGGAGAGACTCTCATTGACTCCTCTAACCCTGACGAAAAGGAGAGGAAAGAAGAGGGAGCTTCAAAACACTGAAGAATGGAGATCCTATTGGCAGCGTAATTACTTGTACACTATGCACATCTTTTGACGGCGAAAAACTTCCACTTTTTCGTTGCCGACGACAATTTCATGCATAAAAATGTTCAGATAGTTAAACCACGGAGTTTGTAAAAGGTGCCATAATTGATTATAAGACAAAATTTGACTCTAACCGGAACAGTTACATGTGCCAGTTGTTCCAGCAGGAGTGGTAGGAGGATGGTTGACCGAGTTTTTCACTGAGGTTTGGGCACTGCATATGAGAGAGGGAGGGAGGGAGAGAGAGAGGGGGAGGGAGGGAGAGAATTGACACATTACTGGCAAATGAATTAGTGGTTCTACATACGGGTCAGTGCTGTCTACAAGTATATTAAAAAAATTACACACAAAAATCTGATGTCTAGGGTAGGCTTGTTTTGCTCGCTGAGTAAAAGAACTGGAGTAGTTGCTGTTTGTAAGCCAATTCGTTTGCTCACGGTCTCCGAGGAGAGAGGATGGAGAAGAGTGGTGCCATGCTGTAGACAACTCCCGCACTCAACACCGGCCTCAAGGGGGTGTGGCCTGGGGTTTGGGCAGTGCTGTATGCCACAAAGACACTGTTGAGATCATCAGTCATGTCCTGAGAGAGAGGGGGGTGGTCTTAAAATTCTATTTTTCACCGGTTGTCATAATGACGGACTATAGATTTCCGATGGCTGCGTTTGATCCGTTCGGCCAGAAGAGTGAAGTCATCCCTCACTCTCTGTCTGTAGAGAGAGAGAATAGACATTACCTCTCTCTCTCTCTACTCTCTCTCTCTACTCTCTCTCTCTCTCTCTCTCTCTACTCTCCCTAGCCAGTCTATCTCTTACTCAGGTGTACCAATGCCAAGACATTATACATGTCTCAACAACTTGGTAGCGAGGTAGAAAGGCAAGGCAAGTCAAACAAAGTCAACTACACATACACACATGTACATACCTTCTTGATTGGTAGAAAGCTGAAAACATCTCAGTATGATTGGCCTACAGTGGAGGAAGAGGATGGCGATGAACAAGCTCAAGGAGAGATGGATATGTTTAGGTATATAGCAGAGGAGACTGTGTGTGTCTCACATGTTTGTAGAAGGCCTGGTCCTCCAGTGGCATATCTCTGACTGTTTCGTCAAACTTCACTCTGCTCTCTACCAGTCTCTCCGTCACCTCACTGGAGGAGGGGGGACACAGGATGCACACGGAACTAATATACTAGAGTCCATTTACATGTAGAAAATACCAAGTGATGTACAGTAAAGTTGACGAGTAAGGCTAGGTTCACAATGTGTTGCATTGCCTCATCGCCCCCGTGCTGCGTCGCGTGGTGCCACGAAGATGGAAAGGGATTCTATCCTCGCCGCGCAGCAAAGCGGCACGGCGCGACAGGGCAATGCTCTATATTGTGAACCTAGCCTTACTTCCGTGTAGTTCACAGTTACGCTATGACTGTGGTCACTGGATGACTGGATCCCTTGCTTTGTTTCAAATTCAGCCACATTCACCACCAGCTTAGTTATGAGATGTTCCACGTAGTGAACTTAAACACCTGAAAACTACGTAGAACTTTCCACGCAATCTTTTCTAACTGTACAAAACTTTTTCCATGCACACGTGAATTTGACATTTTTACAGTGCTTATAAACATGAGCCGATGTGGTCCAATTTGTATGTAACTTACTAGTAGATGTTGACCATGAGCTCCAGGAACACTGTGGGGGAATGATGTCATGGATCACATGATTGTCACGTGACTGGTCATGTGACTCACTGGCTGAGAGGCAGCTGTCGTAGTGCTGTTCAAACTCTGTCTTCTCTCTGAGGAGGTCGTCTGATGACATGTGAGACAGTCTGAGGAAGAGAAGGAAGGAGGAGAGATGAGGAGGAGGGGTTGCGGGGTTCCCGGCCACATTTTGAACTTCGTGACTTGATTGCTACTATGCCAATTAATACAGATTTATTACACTAGTTTGTGGAGGACATACGTACGTATCAGAGGACCATGTGCATTTACAAGACGATAGCTACATGAAATATATTTCAAAAATTAGAGAGGAGATGTGCATTGAACTGAATATTCTAGACCGAACTTACTTTCTCAGTTGTTCGACCTCAAAATTTGCCTTCACCAATTGTTCGTATCTGGAGTGAGATAGAGTAACAAAAATAAGACCAGAAAATACACCTGTCATTCTTGCATTCCCAAACTGGTTCCACACTCACTCAAAAAATTTCTTGTTAAAATCCTATGTGGTCTCAACCCATAATTTTCTCCTGCTGCGGCAGTTTTGACCTAACCAAGAGGTGTGTGATGTGTATCTAGATGCATGGTGATACCTGCTGCAGAAGGTCTTGGTGGGGTTATAGGGGAGGGAGGGGAGAGAAAGAGGCTCTTTCAGTTTACAGGTGACCAGGTCGGAGTCCAGATCAACTATCACCACATCCTCCATCTGTCACAGAGACAGAGAGTGGTATATTATAATATATACACATCCTCCATCTGTCACAGAGACAGAGAGTGGTATATTATATATATACACATCCTCCATCTGTCACAGAGACAGAGAGTGGTATATTATATATATACACATCCTCCATCTGTCACAGAGACAGAGAGTGGTATATTATATATATACACATCCTCCATCTGTCACACAGAGAGAGAGTGGTATATTATATATACACATCCTCCATCTGTCACAGAGACAGAGAGTGGTATATTATATATATACACATCCTCCATCTGTCACAGACAGAGAGTGGTATATATATATACACATCCTCCATCTGTCACAGAGACAGAGAGTGGTATATTATATATATACACATCCTCCATCTGTCACACAGAGAGTGGTATATTATATATATACACATCCTCCATCTGTCATAGAGACAGAGAGTGGTATATTATATATATACACATCCTCCATCTGTCACACAGAGAGAGAGTGGTATATTATATATATACACATCCTCCATCTGTCACAGAGACAGAGAGTGGTATATTATATATATACACATCCTCCATCTGTCACACAGAGAGTGGTATATTATATATATACACATCCTCCATCTGTCACAGAGACAGAGAGTGGTATATTATATATATACACATCCTCCATCTGTCACACAGAGAGAGGTATACTCTCTTGCATTACTGTATATTTGGGCGAAAATGCAATTGTCGATTTTTGAGAGAAAAATACTAAAAAGCTGTGAAACAGGGGTGCATGCATGCCCGTGAACACTCTGTCTCTGTCTATAATTATATACACTCTCTCTCTTGCATTACTGTATAGTGTTTTTTTATTGGGGCGAAAATCAATCTCGATTTTTGAGAGAAAAATACTAAAAAGCTGTGAAACAGGGTGCATGCATGCTCGAGAACAAAGATTAGGACACATAAATCCATTTTTCAAGGATATTGAAATAAATCTGTTAAAATAGATAAACAGTCTGCCGGTAACCTACGCCATGGCAACAGTTGTCATGATCACGAAACTTACACTCTGAAACTCGAGAGTCCTGGACATGTTGGCATGGCAACCCATGATGTTGCTGCCCACGGCGTCCAGGTAGTCAATTTGTAGGAACGGGAGTATGGGAACACAAGGGAGCCGCCAGTCAAACGGGTAGATATAGTGGAGAAAGCACTATGTTTGTTTGTGTGTGTGAGTGAGAGAGAGAGAGAGAGAGAGAGAGAGGAGAGAGAGAGAGAGAGGATTTTTACGTTTATGAATGTTACGACCGTGAAAAAAATTGAAGGGCTTATGGATTGAGACACACATGCAAAAGCTTTACCCACGGCAAAAAAATTATGACCAACAAAAACTTCCAACTATACAGAATAAAAACCTGTACCAATGAAAAATTGACCAACAAAAATAAAGTGGGCTTGCTTACCTGGATGACGTAGGTAAGCATTGGATAGAGGGAAGAGATGAAGATGATCCTCTGCTCAGTGAGGAGGGCAGCCATAACCTTCAGAACGTTGTCCAGAGACAGGCAGATGAACGGGTAGTGGAGGCGGATGTCTGGGTAAATTGCTGGTGAGAGAGAGAGAGAGGGACGAGAAGAGAGTGAGGAAGAGAAGATAGGTGGGTGGCATTATTCTGTTTTGTCTGGGGGGAAGGCAGACATCCCCCTTGAAAATGGTTTTGCCGTCCTCAAGCCTCGATCGCTGAAACTATTTCATAACCCTTGCTGCGCATGCACACCGAGGGTTAAAAATAAGCTAAGTACTGCTCCCAATTTTCACCAGTTCGCACTAGGCCACTGAAAATTCTCTGTAGTTTAAGCCTACCTCTGCGTGGAGGTCTAATGACAAGACTAGATGTGAATCCTGGAAGAAGACATTCCTGAGTGGAGAGAGGAGAGAGAAAGGGATGGCACATTTAGTTGCCGAGGGAGACTGAGGTACGAAGCCACACCCACCACGGAGAGGAGGCCGGGGGGTGGGGCTGGAACGAGGAACAGTCTCTCTGTGAATCTCTGGACACACTGCCAGAACCCCATGGAGCTCTCTTCTTGCTCACACCACCTCCGATGGAACCTGGGACACCGGGCAGGGAGGCAGGGAGGAAGGGGGTTAAAACATGCAGCCAGCGATTGAAATTTTACCAGTATGAATGTATGTATCAACCAGATCAGTGGATAGCTGAAGAACTGCGAATATTTCAAGTATTCTTATTGTGAAAGGTACCATTATACGAAAGTGAGCCGTGAAATAATTACGTGATTTAGTAGAAGACTGTAGCAATTGGATGGGTTTGAAGGTTGCTGGACGGCAGTGGCCAATTTTCAATCAGATTCAATAGCACTTCCACACACACATACGTACACATGCTTTCACACATGCTGTGCAACTCTCATTTGTACTTTTACATAACGTGGCCACTACTAAAAGATTGTTCTCTAAAAGTGAGTAGGTTGTAATGTACACACTACATCTCTAGTTGAGTAGTTATGAATGAGAGAGTATTGCATACCCCAAGAGAGCGTCCTTCAACTAAAAGATTGTTCTCTAAGAGTGAGTAGGTTGTAACATACACACTACTCTCTAGTGAGTAGTTGATGAATGAGAGAGTATGCATACCCGAGAGAGCGTCCTTCTACTAAAAGATTGTTCTCTAAGAGTGAGTAGGTTGTAACATACACACTATCTCTAGTTGAGTAGTTGTGAATGAGAGAGTATTGCATACCCCGAGAGAGCGTCCTTCAACTAAAAGATTGTTCTCTAAGAGTGAGTAGGTTGTAACATACACACTATCTCTAGTTGAGTAGTTGTGAATGAGAGAGTATTGCATACCCCAGAGAGAGCGTCCTTCAACTAAAAGATTGTTCTCTAAGAGTGAGTAGGTTGTAACTGTACACACTATCTCTAGTTGAGTAGTTGTGAATGAGAGAGTATTGCATACCCCGAGAGTGCATCTTTCTACTAAAAGATTGTTCTCTAAGAGTGAGTAGGTTGTAATGTACACACTACATCTCTAGTTGAGTAGTTGTGAATGAGAGAGTATTGCATACCCCGAGAGAGCGTCTTTCAACTAAAAGATTGTTCTCTAAGAGTGAGTAGGTTGTAACATACACACTATCTCTAGTTGAGTAGTTGTGAATGAGAGAGTATTGCATACCCCGAGAGAGCGTCCTTCTACTAAAAGATTGTTCTCTAAGAGTGAGTAGGTTGTAATGTACACACTACATCTCTAGTTGAGTAGTTATGAATGAGAGAGTATTGCATACCCCGAGAGAGCGTCCTTCTACTAAAAGATTGTTCTCTAAGAGTGAGTAGGTTGTAACATACACACTATCTCTAGTTGAGTAGTTGTGAATGAGAGAGTATTGCATACCCCGAGAGAGCGTCTTTCTGAAACTGGAAGTGAGGAGACTTCGAGACCAGAACCACACATGTCGGCAGGTACACCAGTTTACTGTTGGGTGGAGGTTCTGCAGAGGGGAGAGACGGGAGAGGGAGGGAGAATAGAGTCCATGTATTTAATGGGGGTGGTGCTAGACATAAAAATAGAGAGAAAGACAAAACATTATGTTGGTATAATTATTATACTCAAAAAATTTACGAAGTACCAAATGTATCCGCATGCACGATATGGCAGTTTGCATTAAGACCATTACCTGCTGCAAATATGACACGACAGTTCCCTCTCCCTCTCTCTCTCCCTCTCTCTCTCCCTCTCCCTCATCCGAAATACAATACATTGACAGGCACACGATAGACGCAAACCATTCAAAAATTTGACCAAAAACTGAGTTTGTGGAATTTCCAAAAAAGTGTCTACTTCAAACTCTATTTCACACCTCGCATGTACGCATATTAACGATTAAATGTAGCATATTGTGTGGTTGGTTGGTGCTGCTTACGTTTCCCTGACTCCCAGGAGATGATGTTGTAGAAGTTACTGCCGTCCAACTGAGGGAGTGGGGAAGAGAAGGAGAGACAGGACTTGGACAAAAAGAGAAAGAGAACGGAGGAAGAAGGAGGAAGGAGGAGATGGAGGAGAAAGGTCTGACTCACCTTCTGGATGAAGAAAGGCCGGCAGAACCTGAGGCCCGAGGCGTAAGACCTGGTGCCCTCGATGTTGGTGAAGAGCATGGGGATGATGGATGGCTCAATGTCCTCACTAGACAGCTGTGGACCCTCTGAGGAGAACAGAGAGAGTAGAATGGCAAAAACACTAACAGCATTGCATTCACTAATACGAAATAATAATAATGAGTAAGTCATCACCAAACGGGACAGGCATCGAGCAATGGGACACTGACCTGGATACATGAACCAGTGGACGGTCTCCACCGTCTCCCACGGCAACCCTCCCTTGTTCATCTTGAACCTCTTGGAATGTGTGGTATGAATACTGCTCTCCACATCTCCCTCCACACTGCCCCCCTGGTCGGGGGAGGAGGTGCCCCCCGGGGGCCAAATATTGGGTCTGGAGACCCGGTCGGGATAGACGGCCCCCGGGGTAAGAATCTGGAGGAAGTGGAGTTTGATCTCCCTCTCCAGAAGACTCTGGTACACAGAGTTGATGTCCTGCGGAAATGTAAAAAACCTCTCTAAAGACACCCCTGAGATGAGGACACCTTTTCTCTTCCCCAAAGCAGTTTGCATTAAATTAACAGTGAATAAAGGACACCTCACTAATATGGACACTTTATTCTGTGCTAGTGGGGTTAAATTGTAGTACAGTAGTATCTCAGAGTCAAGTTTGATAAACAGCTTTGTTGAGCAAACTTTGCCATCACGTGGTTGGGTTTTCATGTGTGTGTGTGTGTGCATTCTTTGCTAGAACAACAAAACTGGAGTGGGATCAGTAGCATTCTTTGCTAGAACAACAAAACTGGAGTGAGATCAGTAGCATTCTTTGCTAGAACAACAAAACTGGAGTGAGATCAGTAGCATTCTTTGCTAGAACAACAAAACTGGAGTGGAATAGAGATAGGGGCAAACAGGGGGGAGATATGTATGTGAGGTACATAGGGACAGCGGGAAAGAGACAAATAAGGGCTTAGGAACTTCTGAACAAGGAACACTGTGGGGACAATTATTTTGTCCCTTGTAAGAGGTCGTCCCTATCTCGGAGGTCAAATAATACACTAAAGTATTAGCATGTGGTGTCCTTTGTAGAGAGGTCGTCCCTATCTCGGAGGTCAAATAATACACTAAAGTATTAGCATGTGGTGTCCTTTGTAGAGAGGTCGTCCCTATCTCGGAGGTCAAATAATACACTAAAGTATTAGCATGTGGTGTCCTTTGTAGAGAGGTCGTCCCTATCTCGGAGGTCAAATAATACACTAAAGTATTAGCACGTGGTGTCCTTTGTAGAGAGGTCGTCCCTATCTCGGAGGTCAAATAATACACTAAAGTATTAGCACGTGGTGTCCTTTGTAGAGAGGTCGTCCCTATCTCGGAGGTCAAATAATACACTAAAGTATTAGCATGTGGTGTCCTTTGTAGAGAGGTCGTCCCTATCTCGGAGGTCAAATAATACACTAAAGTATTAGCATGTGGTGTCCTTTGTAGAGAGGTCGTCCCTATCTTAGAGGTCAAATTAATACACTAAAGTATTAGCATGTGGTGTCCTTTGTAGAGAGGTCGTCCCTATCTCGGAGGTCAAATAATACACTAAAGTATTAGTAGAGGTCGTCCCTATCTTAGAGGTTCCCTTATCAGATGTTCCACTGTATAGCGAAATAAGGTATCACACAAATGAAGGTTGCTATTGGATCAATGGAGAATTCCTCCTTCCCCTCCCTCCCTCCCTCCCTCACCCCCTCCTCTGTCACAGGAATCTCTCTAGAACTTGTCTCATCAACTCCGTACACCAAACAGACGTCTATCACGGAGTTCAGTAGCGGCACCACATCGCTGGGCGGTGCCAGGTGGGAGGGGCTTACAGAGGAACTCATCACGTCCACACAGACTTCCCAGATTGAAACTGAAGATAGATAACAAAACAGAAGCTTAAAAAACACAATCGTAAAACACCAAAAAAATGTCCGCAGTGCATACAGTGTACATACATGTATGTACATACTAGTTGCTTTGCATGCTTATTAGCCTTATTAGCTGATGCTCAAGTAAACAGAGGACTAAAAGGCTACATTTGTTTGAAAACTAGATGTGGCTGCGTGAATGGACTAGTTGCCCCAAAAACACAACTATTTTCCCAATTGAGTAAGAGTTGTGGGGAGGTCTGCAGAAATTACAGAAAGCTCTGTTTCTTTCTGTCGCCTCTCAAGCACTAAGCACCACATCAGACAACGTTACATAACGTCATTCGCCGCAACACAAACCACTAGTGAAACAGCAGTAGCTAAATGAGGTACGCCTCCTTCTAGTCCCGTGTTTTCTCGTACGGCATGTAAACAGGAGATCTTACGTGCTTTTCCCGCAGCCTGCCAGGAATATGCCTCTATGCCCTCTCAATCCTGAGTAGCCAACTTGGCAAGGTTACCAGCCGGTTGTCCTACAGTACTAGCGCTCTTGCTCCAGCGCTCTGCTGCAGAAGACCTTACGTACACCCCCGAAATTGCGAACTAATTGCACGTGATATAGCGCTTTATTTAGAATAAGCAAGAGCGCTTTATTTAGAGTTAACGGAAAACTGGAGAAGTGCACTACACATAGTATGGAGTCGTCTCCGTCTGAGGTAAGTGGATACAGCGTATTTCTCGATGTATCTTCTCCCTCGCTCGCTCTCCAGAATCAACCGTGTCCGCTTCAGTTCTACGAATTTCAACAGCTCGATCATCAACAGGTAATGGATGGGCGTGGCCAGTAAGTAGCCTGGCTTTACTAAGGTGTTAGAAGACCTTCCATTTCTCCAGCACTGCCCAGTGTACTCTGCAATGCTTGACAGACCAGGTGAGACCTGACTTACGAAATTATGAGAACCAAGTGTTTTTTTCCGCCTATCTTCTAGACTTTTGTAGTCTCGAATATAGATGTTTTTCACTATCTCTTGATTTGATAGAGGAGGTTGAAAATGAATGGTTACTCTTCGCTTCGTATATGATTATGTACGACAAACGATGCACCGCTCAACTCAATTTCTTTCACTTTACCCTCCATTTCTACACAAATTGTTTGTTTGTTTGTTTGTTTACGTGTTTTGTTTGTTTATTTGTTTGTTTGTGTGTTTGTTTGGCAGATGAGATGATACTGGTGGATGACCTGGACAGCCTACAGACTGACCTACAGGCTCTCCACACCAGTATACAGAGGTATATACATTATAGCTATACCATAGTTAATGTGTTACATACTATGTACGGCATGTTGTGAAGACGTATCCAGTTGCTGGAGTCAGAGCTGGTGGTTCTGAACGACTGGCAGGTCAAGAGAGACTACAACAGAAAGTGAGTCTCACCTCCCTCACCCCCCCCCATCTCATCTTTGCCAAACATGACCTCTCCCCCCAGTCTGCAAAAACCCTCTTTCCACCGTCCTAAATTTTGAAACACTTCGTCTCACCTCTCCAAAAAAACTTATTGACCAACAATGACCTCGTTGTTTTCACCTTTCCACTGGTTTACACTGCATGTCTCCCCTCTCTCTCTCCTCTCTCTCTCTCTCTGTCCGTCTGTCAGGAGGAAGTTGAGTGATGCCAGCGAGGTTGGTCTCCGCCCCTCCTCTGTGACCAAGAGACAAAAGACCGACCAGGAACCCACCCCTCCCCCACGACATACCAAGAAGAACAAAACGCACCCGACAGAGGCCGCCATCGAACCACACGCCAGCAAACACAAGTCAAAGTAAGGCGGGGTTCACAATTCACATCACATTTCCCTGTCGCGCCCGCGCCACATCGCGAGGATAAAATCCATTTCTGTCTTCGCAACTGGGCAATGTGATGTATGTATTGTGAACCTAGGTTTATTCACTCACCATAGA
This sequence comes from Geodia barretti, assembly GCA_030341885.1. NCBI lineage: Eukaryota > Metazoa > Porifera > Demospongiae > Tetractinellida > Geodiidae > Geodia > Geodia barretti. The sequence goes on from CASHTH010000136.1 coordinate 42,712, forward strand.
CCACATATACAGTGACAAGAAATTGACTAATGCGGGCCTTTAAAGTCAGTTTGGGCCTCGAAGGTATAAAGAATTCTCAAGCCTGACTATACAGGTCCATATGTGCCTGTGCTCATCCTCAAATACCAGATTTTTCTGCATTATTATGTACTGTACATGTAGTACCATACATTGAAGGTGTATTTGAAGGTCGTGTTGTGTGTGTGTGTGAATGATTACAGGGGAAAAGGGGATGCCCCTGATCGTTTCTGGGCCGCAGTAGAGCCATACTGTGCGGACATCACTGAGGCAGACATACATCTTCTCCAGGAAGACTTGAAGAGTGTGAGTTCAAGGGAGAGCGGTACCTCTTTCAGGGAACTGGGTTCTTAGGAAAGGAGGGGGGAGGTTACGCAGCGGAACCCTCTAATCTGGACCCCAATTAGACAGAAGAAAGTGTCCATTTTAACGAGGTACCCTTTTTTCAAGAGACATGAAACTATCTTCTGGACAATAAAAGGTGTCCTTATTGAGAGGTGTCCTCATTTCAGAGGTGCTCTTAGAGAGGGTTTCTATGGGGGAGGAAGAGGGAAGGGAGAGGGAAGAGTAAGTAAGGTGGTAGAGAAGAGGGGGACACAGGGAGTGATGAGTTAATGGGAGGGAGACGGGATAGAAAGGAAGGTTTAACCCTCGAGTGTTGTTGTTCTGCAGATAGACGGAGACGAGGTGCACTCTGTGCCGGCCCTGGGCAGGCACTACTCTCGCCACTGGGCAATGGAGGACATGGAGGAGGAGAGGAGAGAGGCGGGCAGAGCCATGGAGAATGTGGACACTGGCAACCGGGGCTCCGGCAGAGACTGGCAGAGAGACTCCGGTATGTGTGCAGCTCACTAGTCTAGTATCTGAACCCTACACATAGGCTTGATGTACATATATAGCAAGTTCTCCTTAGTCAAAATTACACGATAAATTTGCAAGACAAAGTCTCACACAACTCTAGAATATAAGTTGTACAATAGACAGCACTTCTAGTCGAGCGTTTAACCTTCCTCGCACAAATCCATCTCACTAATACAGTACTTTTAAGTTGCTCGAGGCACTAATGCTATGTAAAGTGTTGTGCTTTGAGGTAGTGTAGAAAGTATAGAAGGGGTACGTAAGGTTTGTAAGTGTGACGGTCTCATTGTCATGTGATTATCATGTGACAGAGTCGCTGCTGAAGCAGGCTGAGTCTCTGGGCCGGTCATCCAAGACCCACTGTCCCCTCACCCAGCGTCTCATGGCGGTGAGCTCAACACCAACTCTCTCTCACTTCATATCCCACCTCCTCTTTCTTCACTACCTTATATACACACCAACTCGTTCTGTTGCTTTGCTGAAAATGCTTTCACTAGTGGCTAAAGTATATTTCCCCAACTCTTTGCCATAATATGCTGGGCTGGAGAAAATCGTCAGAACTGGGAAACTTTTGCTGTTGTGTATACCAAATACGAATTCTGCTCCAAAACACCAGATTTGACAAAGAAATTTTTTAGCGAATGGCTCAAGCTATTGTCCAAAGGATATCTAGAAAACAAAATACAACTTGGTTAACTTTGTGTTGTGTCCTCGCAGGCGTTCATAGAGGACCCCCAGGGCAGTGGGAGACCTCCTCTGCCTCCACAGGAAAGACCATCGCCCATCCTCAACGTCCCCTCCACTAGAGCTCTGGAGGACAGGATCAAAGACGAACTTACGTTACTGGGGCTTTTTGAGCCTCCTGAGGTTAGTGGGTGGGGTCAGTGGGCGGGGCTAGTGGGTGAAGCCTGATAAGGGTCATTTCCATGGAAGTGTACCCAGGAGTCACACCAGCATTATGTTCATTCTGTGGAAGTATTCAGTGTGTGTCTATTTGGATGTATGGTGTACAGATGAACGAGGAGAAGACAGAAGAAGACGAGATACTGATGGAGCTGACCAGGAAACAGGCAGAACTGAAGGCAGTGGTAAGCACTAGCAGTCACTATTGTCTCCACTCTCTTCCCCTCTCTCTGTTCCCTCTCGCTGGTGTTTCAGTCGGAGTTCAATCGCCAACAGCTGCAGACACTGGCGAGTCTGGCCAGGACCGAGATAGAGAGGCAGGAAATCAGGAAAGAGGCACAAGAGGTATATATATACATACACTTGCACATCACAGAGAATGCAGCAGCATAAAGGGCTACATTTAGAAATGTCACTAAAGATAGAATGGGGGCACAGTGAAAGAATGCAATTGAGCTCTGTTTTTAGCAAATTTTTTATTTAGCCCTTATGTACTGACACATTCCCTTCAACCTATTGTGGAGTAATTGGAGAGTGAAGCAAGCCTATCTAGTCGTCTGAATGTATGCTATATTGACAGGAGCTGCACAATGCACATAATTATGTACCATGATACTTTACATGGTTCTGAATACTTGCGCAAAAACTCGCCAAGAATGTGTTGCATTCGCTCTATATAACGATATATGATGTGGACAAACCAACGTGTTGTTAAAAAGGGACAGGATTTAGTTAACTTTGGTTAAAACGTGTTGTTGTCGCAGACGGATGAGGAGGTGATAGACTGTCTGAAGAAGTTTGTTTCCGCTCGTCAGAAAAGGCGGAGTGTGGGGAGGAAGGAGAGAGAGATGGCGTGGAAGGCTCTGGAGAAGAGAGACCTCGTCTATCAGAGACTTGACCAGATCTGAACTCCCTCTCGATCGCACCGCCCTCTTTTCTTGTTATGTTTTCCGTTGAGTTTCATTTTCGACATTAGCCAGCACGTAATCCTAGCGTGTGATTCCAATCGTTTGTCCTTTTTCTTGTATATACAAAACACATTCAGCGTTAATAATGACTTTACAAAAATGAGAATGAATATATGAAATTATACGGAACTGCAAATATTCATTTCAGGCAAAAAGACACTGATATAATATAAAACCTGTACACTGTGTGCATGTGCAAAGGAAGGAGAAAACTGAGACTGTGTTGAATAGAGCTCGGGGTTCAAAGGTCGTCCAGTCCCACAGGCTGGGGAGGGTCAAGGAGGTAAGAGAGGAATGCCTTGTGGAGTAGATATACTCCAAACTGCCGTCTCCTGCTGGAACTCCAGCTGGCCATCTCCCCGTACAATGAACCTCTCTGCTTTGTTGGTTAGCACATCCAGCCCTGCGAGTGGGGGGAAAACTACACTTTACTTATGCTTTTAACTACTCTGCTTGTTGAGGTGTGCCGCTGACCTTAGAGACACACAAACTGCCCACTCTCTGCTTGGACACGCGGTGAGCCTACTACCCGCGCATGCGCCACCGTCACCCTTCACTCACTCCCTCTCGCTAGTTAACTTGTATTTGGTTACACAATGAAAGTTGTGATACGTAAAAATCCAGTGAGAAAAGTTGTTTTACACAAAGACACAGTTTGGGACCAAACCATGAAAATTTTCCACGTAAATTGCGAATAGCCAATAATAACACAAGACATACAACCCAGAGAAGCTATACATCAGAGCTGCATGATTGGGATCTTACCGATGGTGTTGATCATGCAGGCCTCTCTGCAGAAGGCCTCCTCCGCGGTGGTGTTGTGGAACACGTGGAGAGACACCACCCCCTGGCCTGACTTCCAGATGTTGAGGATGCGTGAAAACTTCCTTGACAACTGAAGAGGAATAGAGGGACTGTGCATTTTTAATCTGGCGAGCGAGTGCGAGCAGTTCAACGTAGAACATTACGGCGCGGTTTGTGCAGTGCCTGTCACATTCGAATAGAAAAATCACGCATTTAGACGACTTTTTATAAAGGCTCACTTCACTCACCAATCTTTCATCCCTTTCCTACGCATGTTGTCAGCGGCCTTTATTTGCTCGCTTTTTGCTTTCCAAAATATAGTGTTGCATTCATTCCACTATAAGACAAACTTTCGCTCCCCGAGTTAACTTTAGCCGGCTCACCCTGTTCTGGGGAAGGTTCAGCTTATCTCTGGCGTCTTTCAAATGCTGGAGTGACCTCGCGTTCTTTCCCTTACCGACGTAAAACACGGCCTCGACAAACTTTCTGAAACCTTGCAGACTCTTCTCTCCACGACAAAGTGTTCCCAGTTTGGTAGGGTCCACCAGTAGATAGTTGAAGTGTGTTTTCGTGGACCAATCTCGCTTGGAGCGAGGGGAGGTGGGAGGGGTACGGGAGAGGGAGAGGGGGAGGGGGAAGGCGGGGGAGGTGATGGAGGGGAGGGTGCGGAGGGGTGAGCTGGGCAGACGAGACGCTCGGAAGCGATGGAAGACTTGGTGTTCCAGAGAGGAGAAGTCGGGGATTGGGGCAGTGCCATTGAGAACCAGAGCCAGCTCATACTTGTAGCCTGTGATCAGATATACAATAGAACAAAGTAATGAGGGTTGCTTGTGTAATCCACAGTACATGGGTACAGAAACATAATGTATAGATGTTGGTCCAAATCCTACCATGGGTGCTTTTTTCCTTGAAAAGATAGCTGTCCTTGTTGTACTTGACTGCCAACCTTGTTTTTTTAATTGGGTAACATTATTCCAGCTTCAATTTAAAATTCATCACGTTTGGGTCACACATTTTAGTAGTTGAGCTAATAATTGCCGGGGCTCACCTTTATAACCGGTGTTTCCAGAAGGCTGGATGCCTGCCTCCAGTTTGGCCAGGTAGACGAGATAGGCACACCGCGTGCTGTCAGTGACGGGCCCCGGCTGCTCTCCTCGGGCCAGCAGCTCCCCTCGCAGCTCCTGATTGGTCAGTTTCTGGAGGCGTGGCGGGACGCCGAGGGAACGAGACTCAAACACGTGACTTGAGTCTGAGTCGCTGGAGAGGACAGCCGGTGTGAGAGAAAGTCGCTCCACGAGAGGCCAACGCAGGTAAGACTGACTCTCTGCCGGCTTGGTCTTGGTGCAAGAGGAGGATTTGGGTTGTGAGGTGAGAGAATGAGCACGTACGTAGAGGGATAGGGCTTCAGAACGGTTCTTTTGAAGCGAGACAGAGGTTGGAGAAGAGGAAGCGAGGGTACGGGGCGACTTGTTTGTTGGGGGCTGTGATGAGATTGAGTTGAGGACTTGTCTCCTCAGCTGGATCTTTCTCAAGGATTCAGCAAGGAAAGGTGTGGGTGAGGCAGGAGAGGGAGAAGAGAGAGGAGGGGAGTGAGGCTCAATGGCGGTAGTAAACAGTTCTTCATCCAAGTCAGAGTGGGCTTCATCTTGGGAGGAAGATTGACTCTCAAATCTAAAGCCAGAAGAGATGTCTCCCCAGTCTTTTGTGAGCGATCTCCTCTTACTGGCTTGTCTGTGTCTCTCTCACTGTTAGATGCAGCTAGACGGTAAGTGAGGTCAAGTCTACGGACACAGGAAGACTTGGGGACTGTTGGTGGTGAGTAGCAGTTACTGATAGCATTTTCAGAGTCATTGGTCTCAGTGTCTGGAGTGGTGGTGGAGGTGTGCTCTGAGTGATGGTGGGGAGTGTTGGGAGGCAGTTTCAGGTTGTTGGGGGTGAGGATTTCCAGGAGAGAAGGGCTTTCAGTGAGGTGTGACAGCTCTGTTACTTCTGTCAGGTCACCTGGCACCTGCAAAGGCAATTTGAATGCGGCGCGCGCAGGTCATAGGATATTCATTGACTAAAACCACAAGGACACCGCTGAGAAATGTGGATGCGCGCGCAGCTCATTACGTTATTCATTGACTAACCACAAGCACTGCAGCACACTTTGGGTACATAAACGGCGAGGAAGAGCTTCAATTCACTCTGGTCTTCCTTCAGAGCGAATAAATCTTTCGCCTTTTACTAAAGATTTCCGTGGAGGAGGACACACTATGAGTGTGTAACAATTTTTTTATGCCCTCTCTGAGGGCGAACCATAATCAAACCAAAATCAAAAATGCACATGTGACAGTTTAGCATTTGTGTACTCTATATACTACTTAGGGCTTAGTTTATTGCAGTGTCATCTGACTATGTTCAGGGATATTGTAATAGCTTCACTAGCAGAGACACGCATCTGTTCGATAAACACACCAGCTCATTTACCTGAGTCATGTCGAGGTACATGGACACGAAGGTCTCAGCCATGCTCTGGTCCACCGTGTCGTCACCAGCAGGGAGGGGAGAGGGAGGAGAGAGAGGGTGGGTCTTGGTTGGATATGAGGGTGAGCCACAGCGACAGTTGGCAGAGATTGAGTTGTTCTCTTTCGACACCAGAGGTCTCCAGTTGCGCAGTAGTGCCGCACACGGCCAGTGACCTGAGGAACGATTACTCCCATTCAAATAGAGCACATAGGTACAGTATGTATGTATATACTGTAAGTAAACTGGCAAGGCTTTCAAACCACAAAGTCGGTTTTTCCACAGTTTGATCAATCGTTGTTATGCAGATTTGCCAATCAGCAACGTTTTGCCACAAAGTTTGCCTGTCAGGTGGATGTAACCTCCTACTGGCTGAGACTGAAGCTAAGGGCTGCAGCCAGAATTACACAGTATATAGATAGTGAATTGGATGTGGAATTAACGATGTGTTGCTCTGACCTTCACCCTCAGCGCACTCCAATGCAGTCATGTCCTCGTTATCGACAATGAGAGGGTCAGCCCCTCTGCTCAGCAGTTGTCTCAGGCTCCCCTCCCTGCCCCACATGGCCGCCACGTGGAGGGCAGTGAAACCATCTCCATTCCTGGCATTCACCTCAACTCCCCGGTCCAATAGGACAGTCAACAACTGCAGAATCAGTCACATTTCGTGATTCAATACATGTTGTATATAGAGGCAGTCAGAACTACTCCATGAAGCGGAGGAGCGAAAGTTTTTGGAGACTAAGATTACCTGCCAAAACTGCTTCATTGGATCAGTGCAAGAGGCAGTCAGAACTAGTGTTTGTGAAGTTCTAGACTTGTGCAGAGCACTATATATGTAGTGAAACTGTTCCAAGACCGATCAGTGTAGCTAAATTTACTTATGGTATGGGCTAACTCGATGCAAGTGCGTGGAAAACTCATGTATCACCCTAGCTCTCATCGTGCGTGCATAGCTAGTGAACCATTACTCTGGGGTTGTCGGTATTGGCTGCTAGGTGGAGTAGAGTGGTTCCCTCTTCGTCTATTGGAGCTGCCACGGCTCCTGGGAGACCAGGATACCAGTAGAACTGACAGCCGCCTGCGAGTGTGTACGCGTGTGAGGACAGAGAGGCTACACGGAGAGAGATCGCGGGGAATGAATAAACAAGCGATCAGACAACGGACAGTAGAGAAATGATGTGTAGCTGTAGGCCTGTGGAAATAACTGACTTGTCTCTGCCTTCTAGAATCGCTTCCTGCACTGCAGCCATTGATTGACTCTGCATCTTTTGACTGCATCCTCTCTCTCCACGCGATTATTATCTCGCTTTGAATTTCCCGCGAAGGACCGTAAAATTCCGTAATTTTGTTAGGGAATTTCTAGCTAACCCCTTGTCCACGGAATTAGACACGGACCCTCTAAAAGATCGATGGCGCAGGGAGAGCGACTAGAGAAAGAGGTTCGTCTGAGCTACGGCCGCGGGAAGAGAAGTTACGTCAGTGTTGTGAGGGAGCACTACCTCCGTGAAGACCTGTCGTGCGGAAGCGAACTCTGCATCCTTTGCAGAGAGCTTCCCTCAGTAAGCAAAGGTAGGTGCGATGTAAGCTTACGTAGTGTGTTTCATCTTCATGCATGCAAGTTTTGATTTTTGTTTCACTTGGTCGCCCTCAGAGAGGGCCGAAAAAAATTGTTACACACTCATAGTGTGTCCTCCTCCACGGAAATCTTTAGTAAAAGGCGAAAGATTTATTCGCTCTGAAGGAAGACCAGAGTGATTTCTGTCGCTCTGCTCCAGCTTCTTATACTCAGTTCAGTACCATTTGCTTGTGGTTTTCAATGAATATCATTACATTCACAGCTCTACTTACACTGTACTGGTGATTCACTGAAATTTTGCACTCATGTCAGTTCACTAAATACATCGCCATTGGTCTAGTGTAACACTCTTGCTTGCAGCAAGAAGACAGCTGAGTGGCAGTGTCTCGCACTATGTGCTACCTGATGCGGAGTGCCTGCAGAACTTCCGGGAGCTTTGGCAGAACCCTGCCATATCTGACCTCATCCTTCTCCAGACAAGCCTCTCTCGTGTAGGTCAACCTCCCTGCCTCAGTTGTATATACATATGACAATTGCTCCATCGGTTGTCAATATTTAAGACCTGGAGAATACGTACTTATTGGCCCTACCGTATAACTAAAAGTTTTGCGAGAAAAACCGTTCATAAATCATGTAGAAGCAACTTTTCTCCAACGAATTCAGCCGGTTTACGTGGTGTGCTAAAAATTGAAGAAAACTGGATTTGTCGTGAAGTTTTGTTGTTCGTTTTATTGGCCAGGCCTTCTCTCTCAGTGTATGCTCCACCCCCTCCCCCCTCCCCCACACACACACGCAGCTGAAGGTGAAGGCAGGTAGACAGAGCTACCGGGCAGCTCGAGATCTCCTCCATTCCTCCGTCAAGAGATGTGTTCTCTTCAGCAACGAACACCATTTGCAGACCTTCTCACCTCGGCGACCTGACGAGACCACGCCCCAATGGCACATGAGGTGGGTGTGGCTTTGGGTAGTGGGCGCGGTCGAGTGTAATTGTGTGGGTGTGGTTACAGGTTGGTGTTCAGAGCAGGTGTGTGGTACGCCAATCATCTCCAGATCTCAGGAACCTCTCCCACCATCGTCATTGTCTCCCAGGCACCTCGCGTAAGCTGTAGTATCAGAGAATTTCACTGATATCGTTGTGTAAGGGGCAACCATGGAACCTCCCCACCAATTTGTACAACAGCATCCTTGACAATCATCGGGCTGGGTTCTCAAAGTTGAAATATTTTAAACTGCCAAATTCCCATTAACAGGAGTATGATCAGTATTCAGGAGAGGGGAGGGCGGAGCAGCTGCTAGTGATGTCGGTGGCAGACTACCTCGCCTGCTTCCTTCCCTCCCGCTCTGACCTCTCTGACCTCTGCCACTCTCTCTCCCTCTCCCTTTCACCCTCTGACTCAACAGGTCAGTAGGGCAGTATATTATAGACCTCTTGTTCGGTAGTCAATGTACTCACTATACTAAACTAAACATGTCATAGCAGGCAATAAAGTTTCTCCCAACTTTATATTGCAGATTCTGATATGTGTTATAAGTGTGATTGCAAATTTTTTCCTTTTACTTCCAGTCTCATAATATTTTTTGGTTCAGGTGCTGTGAAGGATTTTAGAGAGCACTGGTCAACTGAAGACATTTCAGAGGGCTTGAAGATGGTAAGGAAATCTTGCTTGTAAAACACGCCAATGCACGTGATGTGACATTTGGTGTGTGAGACAATGGGTGTGATGGATTCGTGCAGGTGTACGTCATATCGTGTACACAAAGTTGAACGTAGAGTTAGCCTTTAAATCTCTCTGTCTGTCTGCCTGTCTGTCTGTCTGTCTGTCTCTCTATAAAAGGGTCGTCTACTGCAAGGCAGGCTCCATGTTAGCAGTCGTCGTCCTCGGGAAGAGGCCGAAGTTGTGCTCTCGGGGGAGATGGGGGGAGGGGGAGGGAAGAGGGAAGGTGCTAATCGTGGGACCCATGGCCAGGAACAGAGCAATCCACAACGACAGAGTTGCTATCCTTCTTCTTCCAAAGTCAGAGGCATCAAATGGTAGGGAGAAAATGTTTCTTCATGAATATCTACCAACTATACAGTTTTCATTCAGTGGGATCGACTGTACTGTGCGTATCGATTCTGTGTGTGTGTGTGTGTGTGTGTGTGTCTAGTGGGAGATCATGGTGAAGGGGAGGGAGGGAGTGTAGCTCTGGGGGCAGTGGTCGGAGTTCTTGAGAGAGAGAGGAGAAAATATGTCGCCACCTTCGAGGTCTGCTTTGTTCATGTGTGTTTACAGTAACTGTGTGTAGTATAGTCACATTATAAAAGTACCTTATACCGGGTTTTTCTAAGGGGGCAAGGGGGGGAGGATTTCTAAGGGGGCAAGGGGGAAATTGGCCCCCTACCTATAGATTAATGGCTTTGCCCCCCTGATTTACATTACGTTGTGCCCCCCTACAAAACCGATATGCACCAGAAAACAGCAGTTCAAACGTTCCATCTTCACTTGTGCTATGAGTGACCCCCCCCCATTTCAGGAGAAGGCAGAGGAGTCACGAGGAAAGACGGAGAGGGTCCTTGTTCTGCCGTACGACACCAGAATCCCAAAGATAAGGATCGGGACGCGGCAGGCGGACCTCCTGCGATCCCATCGCATCGTCGTCCAAATTGACACCTGGTCGTCCGCCTCGCAGTACCCAGACGGCCACTTTGTCAGGAACATTGGACCCATTGGAGATGTGGAGACAGAGACAGCTGTCATAATGATAGAACACGGCCTCTCCTTCCCCACCTTCAGTCGCGACCTCCTCAACGGTCAGTCTCTATTACATGCCACATGTCCTCTGGAAAACAGCTGCAAGATGTGCCTCGATGAAGCCTCTTCTCTCTCCGCATTTCAGACCAACTGTAATCTCTGATTGTGCAAGAGACTAGTACTAGGGTATTCTTGGAACATTCTTGAAAATAGGCCTCTGAGAAACCTAACTATATTTCGCAATCATTTAGGAAGACTCAAACGCATTTTTCCATGGATATTATTAATTTTGCCGCACTTGCAGGATGCAAAACTTTATTCGCGAAACGTTGCTTTTTTGATCTGTGAAAGAATTTCGTTTTAGTACAAGGTACATAATTGTTTCACTCTACCTTTGCCTCGCGATGTCGTTGATGTTTGGATGGGTGTCTGTTGGTTTCAGAGCTGCCGGAGAGAGAGAGGTGGGAGGTGGAGGTGGAGGAGGAGGAGAAGAGGAGAGATCTGAGGGAGACTCATCTCGTCTTTTCCATCGATCCCCAGGGATGTGAGGATGTGGACGACACACTCTCTGTCAGGTATTATAATACCCTCCCTCTCATTACGCAGGTTTAACCTAGATTTTCTTCACCGGCCGCAATACCCTCTCTCTCTCCACAGACACCTCAAGAAGGGGGTGACGGAGCTAGGTGTCCATATTGCTGATGTCTCCCACTTTGTCAGGCCGGGCAGTCTGACAGACGCGGAGGCGCAGCGTCGCTCCACCTCAGTCTACCTGGCCGACAGGAGGCACGATATGTTGCCGCCCGTTCTCAGTGCTCACCTCTGCTCCCTACTGTCTGGGGTGGACAGGTGAGATTAGCATTCCACGAATTCTAGTTATACCAAAAACAATGCAAGCAAAACAGTTACACGTAGAGATATGTTACACTCACCTAAAGTGAAAATAGTGGGTCAGTTTAGCCCTACACGTTTGATGCTGGGTATGTATATAATTTATGGATTAGATTCCAATCTATGTACTCTATATATGCAAAGTTTCGTTTCTGTATCCTACCTTTTTAGATATGTTTGATCATATTCCCTCCAATAAACGCTCCACCTCGAATAGTAACGGCCCTCGTATAGACGCTGTAGACCATTGCTTGTGGGGAGTAAACAGAGGTAATATTTGCCTGCCACTCTATGATGATGCTGGCTCTCCCTCCAATCAGGTATGCAGTGAGTGTGGTGTGGAAAATGGATCAGAACTATGATGTGAAGAGTGTCTGGTTCGGTCGCACACTCATAAGGTCAAGGTACAAACTCTCGTACGAGGTTGCCCAGCAACTATGTGACGGAGCAGCTGCCTCCGATATCAGGGGAGACATTCCTGAACTCTTGAACCTTGACCTCTCTCAACAAGAACTCGAGAAAAGGTAATATTTTTGCATTTCCGTGCTCAGTGGTCCGAAATTACACCAAATTTCTAAAGCCCTTTTTACAAATTATTGTTCGTAAATTTTTGGTTTTTAAGGCTCGAGGTGGCTACAAAGTGGTCTAATTAATAGTACCTATGCATAAAAGTATAGTACTATACCCGTGATTTCTAGAAAGTGTGTGTTTCCCCAGACTAGAGGAGCTGCGAGGGGCGGTGAAGACTCTCTCTGAGATTGCTCACTGTCTGAAGCAGCGGAGAGGTGAGGATGGTGCCGTGTATCTCGACAGCTTCGAGGTGAAGGTGGTAATGGGGGAGGAGAAAGGCACGGCCAATATTGAAGACCTCGTTCCAAAGCAGGTTCGGTGTGACATCAGCGCTCTTTTCTTTGTTCTCTCCCTCTCCTTTCCTCTTTAGTTCTTTTCAAACTCACTCCATCTGCACTATATATAACATCCCAAGAAGTATATACACTCTAAATAAAGGACACCTCTCCATAAATGACACTTGGTTCTGCCCCATACTAGTACTTAGTGCATTCAACAAGGAACACCTCTGAATAATTTGACACTTGATTCTCTGTCCCTTTACTGTACTCACTGCTCATTGGCTACCCTCCCTCCCCCTCCCTCCCCTCCCCCATTAGCATCTTGATGTTCATGACACCATAGCGGAGTGTATGATATTTGCCAACCACTGGGTGGCCAAGAAGATACATTCCTCCCTCCCCACCTCCTCCCTCCTGCGTCGCCACCCACCTCCCTCTCAGACCAGATTCACTCACCTCCGGACGTGTGCCGGAGTGAGAGGATTCCAGATTCTGACCGGCTCTAACAAGGAACTGGCGGAGTCTCTGGATAACGCTGTGGACCCTCACGACCCTGAAGTCAACAAAGTTGGTAGCATTTCACTTTAAACTCTCTCTCTCTCTCTCTCTCTCCCTCTCTCTCTCTCTCTCTCTCTCTCTGACTTACCTTAAATCGTACAGTGGAAGACCTCCCTAAGGAAAACCCTGAAATTCTAATAGCAGTTAACCAATCTCAGTCTCCTGTTCCTCTTAATTCACATCTGCTGTGTGTTCATACATCACCACCATTTCCCCCCAGATCTTCCGAATTCTAGCCACCCAGGCCATGTCACAAGCCGAGTACTTCTCCACGGGGAGTGTGTCTTCATACCATTCCACCGGGTCTTCAGTCCATTCCACCGGGTCCTCGTTCCATTCCACCGGGTCCCCAGACCAGTTCAGTCACTACGGTCTGGCTCTGGATTACTACACTCACTTCACATCTCCCATCAGACGATATGCTGATGTCATTGTGAGTTGTTAAAAGGCAATCACTCGGTGCGACTTTTATTGTGTGTGAGACAAAAGCTATTGCGACTTCAATGTATGGGTATGATGGGTCCGCACAACATGTTGCATGCTGTTGTCTGTTGCATGCTGTTGTCTACTGCATGTAGCATTTTACATGCACCCATGCATTAAAGTTGTGTGTGAGACTTTTGCCTCACGCAACAAAGTCACCCTGTGTATGCTGACTTAATTTAACCCTTTCACCACTAGCAAGGGATGATGCAACACTGTTGTTTTGTAGGTACATCGTCAACTATTGGCAGTGGTAGAGGAAGAGAAGAGAGGAGAGAGGGAGAGAGAGAAGCTGCCAGGGAATGTTCAACTGGCTGAGTACTGTCAACACATGAACAGCACACATAGGGTGAGAGGAAATCCGTGGAAACTTGGTGACGTAGCTAAATTTCGTACTTTTAGAGAGTATGTGAAGGGAAGATTATAGCGCAACAATCGTTCTGAGTGCCTTCACTATAGCTGGAGAACACAGTGCGAACCTTCCTTAAGAGTGCATGTGGAAAAAAGGTGGGCAGAATATATTGTACTTCCAGTGACACGAAAGGCAGGCCGACAAATATGGCAGTGGAATCCGAATAAAGTTTTCTACCCTCTAGAAGTTCAGGTGTGACACTCTTAACAAAGAGCCAAAGACAGTGAAAAAGAAAAGGACTTGATTTTTGTTTGTTCAGTCAGCCCTCAGAGAGGGCCTAAAAAAATTATTCCACACTCATAGTGTGTCCTCCTCCACGGAAATCTTTAGTAAAAGGCGAAAGATTTATTCGCTCTGAAGGAAGACCAGAGTGAAGTGGAGCTCTGAGACCTGGGCTTCTTATACTCCGTTCTCTACCATTCGCTTGTGGTTTTCAATGAATCTCATTACATGGTGGTTTCACGGTTCAACATGAGTGGTTTTCAATGTTAGCACCTCTCTTGTGTTCCACTTTAGCACATCAGTATGTACATGTAGAAGTGACAAATTCCTCTTTTGTACATTAATGAACAAAGCAAGGAGCAAGGAGTCAAGGACAGGCATTTCAACAGGCAAAGACAGAGCTATGTAACAACAGATGAAAACCAGGAAAAAAGAATTGCATTTGGCGGGATTCAAAACACTCTGCTCTCTAGGCAGAGCACTCTACCAGCTAAGCTGCCAGCATAACACAAACATGCCCTCCCCTCTCTCTCTCTCTCTCTGTGCAGGCAGCTCAACTTGCCCAGATGGCGTCCACGGAGATGTTCCAAGCTCTCTACTTCAGTAACCACGAGAGAGAGGACGAGAGGTGTGTCTGTGTGGGCGTGGTCTACGCCATCCTCACCAAGGGGGTCAGAGTTCAGATACCAAGGTTCGTGTATATACAATTACGGGGGTGTAGGCAATTTTCTCACAGTTACGTTCACCATTTTGAAGTATCCCCCCCTACACTACCCTGTAGCAGGCCAAAGTTTGGTCTACACTTAAGTATGTAATTGGCGAGCGGAAGCGAGCTAACCTAGTGGTCCGAACGGCGCGATTTTTCTATATATATATATGTCACCGTACGTTGTCCAACTGCGCATGCTCCAGCATTACGCGCTTCTTTTTATCCGAAAGGGATATCAAAATTTTCATATGTTGCCTGAATCGATAGGAAACGCAACACGGCAGGCTCGAACACCTCCGAAGCTATCGAGAATAGCTGCACAGTCCAGCGAGAGATTTTTCCGATTGCCGGATTATGCCTGATTCGCGCTGTCGTCTGACTGTTTTTGACTCGACTCGAATTGTCTACTGCGCTCGGGTCTAAAAGGCCTACTTGGTCCTGTGCAATGTATCTCACTGTTTTGTGCACACACAAGAGTGACTCATACGATTAGTTGTAAGCTCGCTTCCGCTCGCCAAAAATGCCATGCATTCGCCTACTAGTTATACTTTTACATGATGCACATTGTATGTGCATCATGCACATACATACGTAAGCTGTACATATGAAACGTACGCAATTTCACCCTCTCAAAATAAACCACTGCATGTTGTGAAAAGTAGTGGTGGTGTTCATGTGCTCCGCATCTTTTTTCTCTTGGCATCACGTGGTCTAATACCTTCATGTGGTTGTACAGGTATGGAGTTAAGGGAGTGGTATATCTCGAGGATAAGGCTGGACTGGTTGCTCAGCCGGCAGCTGTTTCCGAGGCCGGCCACTGTTCTGTCGCCTTTGCATCTGGTAAGAGTATAAATGGAGTGTCCCTCTTGTGTGTCCTAGTGCTTGGTATATGCAATGTGTCCTTGTGCTGTAGTGTGTGTGTGTGTTTGTATGCCTCAGTATGATGGTGCAGCTAATAAACCTCAGGAGGTATATACAGGTGGTCCAAACTTTGGTGGTCCAAACCTTTCGTACTGTACCTTGTCAAGCAACATGTTCTGAATGCGTGGTGTGTCTTCAACTGTGCGGGACATAAAACTAAACGACTCGCACACTACCTACACAGACAGAGAAAAAGAGGAAGAACAGCTCTGGGACACCTTCCTTTGTAGTATAATAATCATAGTTCTGTGCGACCTATTATGAGAAATGTGCCACCTATATATACCCACCAGGCCATCTGAAGGTGGAAGAGACCAGGGTGACAGTAACCCACCCAGCAGGCCAGTACACCCTGACACTCTTGGATCATGTGACTGTCAGGGTAGGAGTGGAGGTGTCACATGCCCACGGCCCCTCAATCAGACTCTACCTGATGAGCTGCTGTACTGTTGACCCTCGAGAGAGGAGGTCCCCTCTCTTCACCTCCGACAGGGGAAGAAAAGAGGTCAGTGGTCGTATTTGCATGCCCTAACCCCCAAAATTTGTTGTTTAAGGTAAGTTCAGTAGGTGAGAGAATTGCAAAATTGGGGACGTATTTTTAGTGCAAAAATATTTGGTTTCCCACATTTTTTGCCTGGCCCATGAGCAAATTTCATTCTCTCCTCTTTTCTCTTCTTTTGTCAGGTGTTGGCAGGTGTGAGGGATGACCTACAGTCAAAGCCAGTAGAGGCACCCTCCCTCTCCTCTTCCTCCTCCTTTTCCCAGACACCACCACAGTCCAGTCTCTACTGCCTCGTCCAGAGACTCCATAATCTCTCCTTGCAAGATGCAGACTAGCCTAAAAACAATCAGGGGGTGGAGTGGAGGCCGAAAAGTCACATTAAAACTGACTTCTCCTCTTGCTCAATCTGTTCATTCACCTCTTGTGCATATAATTATAAATTCTCCTAACACATTGTATAGAACACTATTTTTTCACCAGTCAAATGACATATTTTTCAAGAGCCATCATGTTATAATGCAGTCATCAATTAATGGCGGTTCTGTTGTATGATATAGAAATCAACGGTGATAGACATTATGTAAAAAATTTCAACCCTAGACCAACATATATACAATACGCGGCAGTTCTTGCAGAGAAGAACACAATATAGAAGATGTGTATACATACATACCATTGTAATTCTGGTGAAAAAACAGACCCTAAAGAGAAAAAATGCTTTGCTGACAGTGAAGAGGGGGAAGGATTAGTCAATCTTCATCTTGATGCCGCAATGAAAGATACGGAGGTCGCGACCTGTGCTACACACCACGTGGGTTCCCTGGAGTGGGAGGAGGTGGCGAACCAAGACCACGCCCATTTCCCCGCCCCCCACTTGCATCTGGAACCTCTTCTGTCCCGACTCCAAGTCATAAACCACTATCAGTGACTGGAGGGGAGAGAAAAAGGTAGAGGGAAAGGGGATTCCTTTTCTTGCTCTGAACTTCCCCAACTTTTACCCTATCTCGCTCTAAACTTCCGCCTTTTCTTCCTCTTGCTACGAACATTCAAAACTTTCGTCTTTCAGCCTATATATCTCACTATAGGCTTTCACCTTTCAACCAAGCAACTAACCCAAAAAGGTATTATGCAGTAGCCATTCATAGGTCTGCATAGTTATTATCACATGTTCATGTTCATGTACAAAAAACTCAGAAGATGGGAAGAAAGCAGCTTTTTGTTACTCTTACCTCCACTGAAGCCGCCATGTACCTCCCCCCTCCCAACAGAGCTATGTCAGGACACACCCCCTCCTGTGGAGGAAAAAAGTCATGTGAACATCATGTGACCTTGCTACATGGCATCATACGTCACATGACACTCACCAGTGCTATAGTAAACAGACTCTCTCCACTTGACTTATCCCAAACCACGACTGTTTCATCAGACATCAGACCCACTATGACTCCGCCCACTAATATATCCAATTTAACGACGGACACGCCCTCGTCTCCGCCCGATTCCTGGAGGAGGTGTCGACAGTTTCCAGTGGTTACCTCCCAGTAACAGACCACACCCCCACTGCAGCCCGAGACACACATTGTAGCTGCCGACTGGAGAGAGAGGAACCGTTTTAGAGGTGTTAACAGTAATTGCCTAAAACAAATGTAACACATCACTAGTGAGCGAGCACAGTGGAAAAAAAACTGTGAGTATTAAGAATTACGCAAAGCATCATGGTATGGATAAGTATATATTGCCCAAAATTTCATTACACAGAAAAATTGTTCAATTCAGACGACTCTCCTATTATTAGCTGACCACTGAGACACAGATACATATCAATCTGGTGCTTACAAGCACACAGTAAGGTGCCAATGTTGATGAGATTCATTGAAAACCACAAGTGAATGGTAGAGAGAGAGAAAGAAAGGTGCTAACGTTGAAAACCACTCATGTTGAACCGTGAAACCACCATGTAATGAGATTCATTGAAAACCACAAGCGAATGGTAGAGAACAGAGTATAAGAACCCAGGTCTCAGAGCTCCACTTCACTCTGGTCTTCCTTCAGAGCGAATAAATCTTTCGCCTTTTACTAAAGATTTCCGTGGAGGAGGACACACTATGAGTGTGGAATAATTTTTTTAGGCCCTCTCTGAGGGCTGACTGTAAAATCAAAAATAAAACACTGACACTCCCATACATGGTATGAAGGTTCCACAAAAAAGCAACTGTCTGCTCCACCAGTGTATGTTGTGGTGTGTGCAACACTGCAAGCTTGTCTCGTCCATTTAAGCCCCATACGTACCGGTACCACCAGCAGCGTATATAGTGCGATATAGTGCGATAGTAAGATTGTCTCGTCCATACGTACCACCAGCTTCTGCCCCTCTGTACCAACACAAAGTGAAACCTCTGAATAAGGGCCAACTTTGAAATTGAAAGTGTGATTCAGTGACTAAACTATTCCCACTCACACAGTCCAGAGCCAGAGAGGTGACACGGCTGCCGCTGTGGACCGTGATGGTCCTCTCTCTCTCCAGGTCGGTCATCCGGTGGACCACAACGGTCCCGTCGTAGCCTCCACTCACCACCCTTCCTCCGCCACACCTCACCACACTCACTGGCTTGGTGTGGGCGGGGAGGGTGTGCCTCTGGTGACTGTCCAAACTGACCACGTGCAGACAACCGTCCATGTGCCCACACACTATTCTGCAGTTCAGGATATCGCAGAGAAAGATATGTACCCACTCTCAATATACACAAGGGTCTATACTGTTAGTGCACCATATAATGTGGTGAACGTATTCTCAATCTAGCCTACATTGAGTATTTAGCTATGTTGTAAAATATGTAGCAGACTGAGTATTCTTAGCAAGGCTGGTTTACCCAGCGGCAGTTATAGAGATGACGGTAGCTCCTGCCAGGTTGGTGCTGAGTGCAAAGTTCAGAGAACCACTGTCCATATTCCACATCTGTGCACATAATGTAGATACTACATGCACACAAATCCTTTATTGCGGCATAATTGGGAATAAACTGTCCGTGCAACCACTTGTATTTTAACGCAGAAAGCTGCGGTGTGTGCGCACAGATACGAGGGAATAAAACGCTGTGTAGGCCATGAATGAACCCAATCTGCTGTTTGGAAGGCAATAATGCTAACCATCACACCACTAATGCTGGGTAAGCACCTAATGTATGGCAGTATTATTCATTCACTAATACTCGACCCAGAGCCAACAACACTGGCTTCCTACAGAAGTGTAGGTTACAGTTAACAATGGGCAGTTGTCTTAACCGCAGTTTACACTTCAGTGTGAATTTCGTGTCACATGACTGAGCCACACCCACCTCAATCTGCCCGTTCCCGCACCCCACCGCAATGTAATTTTTCCAGACGTCCATACTCCATACGGCAGGGGGCGGAGTCTCGGTGACCTGTGACCCCTGGTCCTGACTCCCGGTGACAGTACTCCAGTGCCATGTTGGAAGTGAACGGAGAGAAGAGATTGAAGTGTTTGGCGAAATCGTAGCCTCTCTCTGGATCTGGAGGGGAAGGAGGAGTAGCCGCGCTCGGGGGGAACTTTGGACTCAGCGAAACGGACGATCTCAGTAGTTTTGGAGCGTCTGCAAACTCTCTCCCTCTCCCTCCCTGCGAGATGTTGCTGGTGGACAGGTTCCTAGAGTGTGTTCTTTGCTGGGGAACATCGCTCGCAGAAGACTGGGGGTGAGCGAGAGGAGACGAGGGAGGGAGGACCGTGATTGGTCCAGAAGACTTGCTCCTGGCGTGTCTCCGAGGAAAATGGCCGCCTTGGGTCGACGGGGGGTGGGCTAGCTCCGAGACAGAATGCCTAGGGGGACGTGAACCAACCGAACTGTGGGTAGCCGTTCCACCACCGAATCTTGAAGAAACAGATCCACTGCAATCGCTAGGACGTGCTCCACTGGGTTTAGTTGCCGCGGGAGCAACGGGTGGGGGAGAGGTTGGTAGCCCGCAACGAGGAAGAGGAGAGAGGGCGGAATTAGTTGTAGCTGGAGTGTGGGGTAAGGCGTGCAGAGCTTCAGAAGGGGCGGCAGGGTGTGTGGCTGTAGAAATAGGGGGAGGGTTTGACGCGGAAGAGAGAGAGGAAGGAGTAGTAGGGGGTATAGCACTTGATGAAGCAGCTGGTCTTTCAAGCTGAGGTCTGAGTAGGTATTCCTGTAGAGATTGAGTGGAGTGGCGCCTGCTTGAGCTGAGTGGGACACCGGGAGATGGGGGTGGGGAAGAACAAGCAAGGGGTGAGGAAGGAGGAGAGGTGGGCAGACCGGTGGAAGTTCCATTATAGAGGGCCAAGGGGTGTGGCTGATGGTGTGGCTGCGGGGAAGGGAGGGGCAAAGTGCGAGGAACCTGCTGTATTGTCATGTTCTGTGCAGACACACTCCTTGCCAGCATCACATGGGGCGGCACAGAAGCCGCAATTTGATTGGTCACAGATGATGTCATCGTCCCAGTCACTGAGCTTTGATCAGGTCCCCCCACAGCATGAACTCTGGCATTCCCCCCTATTTGAAAATTTACGGGGGCAGCCCCCCCAGAGGGACCCAGTTGTAAACTGGCAACGCTCTTATTGTCGGCAGCTGCCTCGCAGCCTTCAGCATCCGGTCTCCACTTGTCGGCATAGGTTGAGAGATCTCCACACAGCTCTCTGGGGGTAGAGGTGGGGTACGGGGAGGGGGGGAATGAAGATAGGAGAGGAAAGATTTGGAGATAGCATACTGTGTGGTAACAATAATGTCTTACGCAATACGCTAGAACCCTGTGTCCTGTGCAAGCAAGAATTGTTCTTTTGGGGGTCAGTGTTCATACACCCATTCATTACTTACTGGTCCCCAGTAAGGGAAGGGGGACAATACAATCAGAAAGAACAGATGTATAAGAGAAGTGGGGACAATCAGAGAGAACAGGTGTGTGTTAGTAGCTGACCCCCCTGGATATGGTGAGGGCACATCCCCGTGTCATGGAGTCTGTGTTCCACACTCTGATGTCTCCGTCCAGACTGGCACTGACCAACCAATCTTCACCGACACACAGACACTCTACGTCCTAGTGAAGAAACAGAGGCAAGATAGGGGTACAATGAGATGGTGTTGCTATTCCACCCTCCAACTATAGTCAATGTATTAGGGAAGCTCTGCTTGTCATTTCGTTTACATACATCCCTGCAAAAAATGCAAAACCGTTCCAACCCTCATTTGGAAAGGGGTGGGGGGTGAAAGAGAACAGTGAAGTAGAAGCGAGATAGTGTTGCTATTCCACCCTCCAACTATAGTAAAAGTATTAGGGAAGCTTGGTTTGTTATTTCGTTTACGTACATCCCTGCAAAAAATGCAAAACCATTCAAACCCTCATTGGGAAGGGGTGGTGAAAGAGAGAGTGCTATATACAGAATTAAGGAGACCTCCCCACCCACCTACCTGAGTGTGCCCCTTCAACAGAGTGCTGCTCCATTTCCCCTCTCCCCCTCCTCCCTCTCCACTCGTTGCCTCCATTCTCCTCAATGTCGACCTAATCAGCCAGACGGTGTACACCAGGACCACGCCCACTAGAGTGAACGCCACAGAGCCCTTGGTGAAGTAAGGGTGGGACAGGAGGTACAGCGTTGTCTGGTACGCCTGGGTGTGGTCCTCCTTGGCGGAGTTTGGGTGGGGGTGAGCAGAGCTTGTTCCGAGATCAAAGGTCAGCATAATTGGCGGCAAAACACTCAAAAACCTACAAAAACAGGAAAATATACGGCTTGAAATTCTCTGTGCGTGGAGTGGGCTGTGCAGCTGACAGAACTATTTTTGAGCGTATGTGCTATGCACAGTTTGTGATTTGTGTTATTTGCGTTGTCGTTACGATGTATGGTGGTGTTTGCTCAGTGGCGTGGTGTACGTTGTCAAGATGTGGTTGTGGTTCTTTCTATGTTTGGGGCTAGATTAGCTCAATCTTGCTCGCCATTTATTCCTTCTCGTCACCTGTTCTTGCTAGGGAAGCCATAGTGTTGCAGGAGTTTGGGCCAGTGGGTGGTTACCATGGCTCGCCAACACACCTCCCCACCCTCACAGACCACACCCCATCCGTCCTGCCCCGCCTCTCGAATGACCACACCCGTTTTCATCAGTTCTGTGTCGTCGTCTACTGACTTATCCCATTTAGAGAACGCCTTTGAAGTCGGGTCGTCAATCGGTGGTCTTACAGTTTGGTAACTATAGGGGAATTGGTTGTCGGGTGGCGCCGGCCCCGCCTGTGGAGGTGAGGGAGGGAGAGGGGCGGAGTCAAGGGGGAGGGAAGTGGGCGGAGGAAGGACGAAATCAAATCCGAGAAGTTTCTGGAACTTGTCCGTGTTTGCAGCCCAGACTACCATCATGGACACGACCATTGCCACCTGGGCGAAGGAGAGGGGGAGGAAATAATACTGGGAGTGGTAAAGTTTTGCTTTTAATGTTAAACTGGCCAGCAATCAATTCTAAATACGCTGACTTACGTATAAAGTTGAATATCGCAGTGCAATATGCTGACCAGTGCACATTCTGCACGGGGAGTGACTGAGTTTAAACTTTTCGTACTTTTAGCAATCATTTGCACAGAAGGACACACCAACTAACTATCCTGAACAACTTTACTGCACATCCAGAGTGCAGTGAAAATAAGCTTAAACCTTTCGTACTTTTAGCAAGCATTTGCACAGAAGGACAGACCAACTAACTACCCTGAACAACTTTACTGCACCTGAGAGTGCAGTGAAAATAGGCTTAACCTTTTTGTACTTTTAGCAAGAATTTGCACAGAAGGACAGACCAACTAACTATCCTGAACAACTTTACTGCACCTAGAGAGTGCAGTGAAAATAAGCTTAAACCGTTCGTACTTTTAGCAAGCATTTGCACAGAAGGACAGACCAACTAACTACCCTGAACAACTTTACTGCACATCGAGAGTGCAGTGAAAATAGGCTTAACCTTTTTGTACTTTTAGCAAGCATTTGCACAGAAGGACAGACCAACTAACTATCCTGAACAACTTTACTGCACATCGAGAGTGCAGTGAAAATAAGCTTAAACCTTTCGTACTTTTAGCAAGCATTTGCACAGAAGGACAGACCAACTAACTACCCTGAACAACTTTACTGCACATCGAGAGTGCAGTGAAAATAAGCTTAACCGTTTTGTACTTTTAGCAAGCATTTGCTCAGAAGGACAGACCAACTAACTATCCTGAACAACTTTACTGCACCTAGAGAGTGCAGTGAAAATAAGCTTAAACCTTTCGTACTTTTAGCAAGCATTTGCACAGAAGGACAGGCCAACTAACTACCCTGAACAACTTTACTACATGTCCAGAGTGCAGTGAAAATAAGCTTAACCTTTTTGTACTTTTAGCAAGCATTTGCACAGAAGGACAGACCAACTAACTACCCTGAACAACTTTACTGCACATCGAGAGTGCAGTGAAAATAAGCTTAACCTTTTTGTACTTTTAGCAAGCATTTGCACAGAAGGACAGACCAACTAACTACCCTGAACAACTTTACTGCACATCGAGAGTGCAGTGAAAATAAGCTTAACCGTTTTGTACTTTTAGCAAGCATTTGCACAGAAGGACAGACCAACTAACTACCCTGAACAACTTTACTGCACCTAGAGAGTGCAGTGAAAATAAGCTTAACCTTTCGTACTTTTAGCAAGCATTTGCACAGAAGGACAGGCCAACTAACTACCCTGAACAACTTTACTGCATGTCCAGAGTGCAGTGAAAATAAGCTTAACCTTTTGTACTTTTAGCAAGCATTTGCACAGAAGGACAGACCAACTAACTACCCTGAACAACTTTACTGCACATCGAGAGTGCAGTGAAAATAAGCTTAAACATTTCGTACTTTTAGCAAGCATTTGCACAGAAGGACAGACCAACTAACTATCCTGAACAACTTTACTGCACATCGAGAGTGCAGTGAAAATAAGCTTAAACATTTCGTACTTTTAGCAAGCATTGCACAGAAGGACAGGCCAACTAACTACCCTGAACAACTTTACTGCACATCCAGAGTGCAGTGAAAATAAGCTTAAACATTTCGTACTTTTAGCAAGCATTTGCACAGAAGGACAGGCCAACTAACTACCCTGAACAACTTTACTGCATATCGAGAGTGCAGTGAAAATAAGCTTAAATTTATCGTACTTTTACAGAGCATGTGAGGGTATGGAAAGGCCAACCAACCATCCCTAAACACACCGAATATAGCTGGAGTGTGCAGTGCAAATAATTCTCGGGATTTAGAATCACTTGTGTGTATGTTACACAGCGTGAACGATGAACGCAAAAGTGACGTGTTCCCAGCGCACGTAATGAGGAAAACTAACATGGAAAAAGATGTGTATGTATGTGTGTATACCGTTACTCACCATAATGGCTCTGGACACTAGTCTGGCACTGGCAGGAAGTAGGCAAATTTAACCCTCTTTGACCTCCATCTTGAGGGGGGAGTGATGTGGAGGGAGGTGGGGCAGGGGCCCTGGGTACTAGTCATGGTGGATGGAGATCCTGGGAGACAGAGGATGGGAGAGAGGTACGGAGTAAAATCAGTATAATGATGATGGAAAGCATACTGTCTCTTTTGTGACCCTATGAATAATTTAGGAATTTGTTCTGCCCGTTCTTTCAGCTACAACGCTGTTCATGGCAAATTTATATTATACATGTGCACTATGTCAAGGATTTAGCACATGTTTGGATGTGTGTTTGGTGCAAAGAGGTGTACTGGACTAAGATACGCAGAACCTTACAGGTGCTAATTGTAATGAGATTCATTGAAAACCACAAGCGAATGGTAGAGAACAGAGTATAAGAAGCTCAGGTTTCAGAGCTCCACTTCACTCTGGTCTTCCTTCAGAGCGAATAAATCTTTCGCCTTTTACTAAAGATTTCCGTGGAGGAGGACACACTATGAGTGTGGAATAATTTTTTAGGCCCTCTCTGAGGGCTGACTGAACAAACAAAGTTAATACTTGTACTTACATATCCAATCAAGCAGTAAGTTACATCCCAGATATAATAGTGGTTTACACAGAACAGATGTGGGTGAGTGATCTGAAAAGGCCAAATGGAGTTGGTTTAAGGATGAAACAACTCTATTAAACCCACGGTTTTGATAGTCACACACACACTTTAAGTAAGAACCTTCGTTGGCTTGCTGCATGGCGACAGATACCGGGTCAGGCCCCAGATCACTCAGCTATATTGGAACGACAAGAGAGAGAGACAACTATATATAATATAGCAAGTATGGATGGAATGTTTATTGAAACCAACTTCCAAGTTTTTACATTCAACTGAGTTTTTACGTTGGATGGCTAAACGAAGTTTTAAGCATCCATTTGCAGGCACAATAGCCAGAAACACTCAAATAAAAACATTTTTCACTGGGGGTTCCTGATTTTTACGGCTACTGAAAGTTTTAAGGTCCACTATATAGCAGGCAAAGTACTACATACAAAGAACCCTCAAAAAAGTATTAACTGCTCCACCCTCAAAAATTTGTACGTAGCAATCTCTCTCTCTCTCTCTCTCTCTCTCTCAGTGTCACCTCCAGTCTCCTGAGGTCGATGGAGAGGACAGTGGGGAAGAAGAAGAGCTGGAGAAACGCGTCACACAGCAGAGCTACCAGTCCAATGATACAGAACTCCTATTGACACGAGGTAAGACAATGTTTACTTCATTAACCCTTAGCAAGCCACGGGCATATTATATATTATATATATATAAATGCCCAGAGCCTCCATAAGTCCATAAGAATTTATATATGGCTATAATACTAGGCGTGAATACATCAATTTCTGCTTATTTAAGGAGATACCCATGGCGTCCAAAGGGTTAAGAGGCGTCCCTATTACAGGGGTGTCCTTAGAGGGGTTGAGCTGTGTACCTTCATGGTGTAGTTGAAGAACACAATGCCCATGCACAGCATCAGAAGAAGAGTGGAGAGATTGCGGGAAATGGCCCAGCCCTCTTTGCTGAGCCCAGCTGCAATCCTCTGTTTCACCTCAAACTCCTCCGGCGTCGACATGACCGCCTTGACGATGATGAGAATGTTCTCCAGACCCAGCACTATCACAAAAAACGGATACACCTCGCTGCAAGGTGTAGACCGTGACAGAGAAGAGGAACGAAGAGAGTTCTTACGACAAGTTGTGTACAAACATACGTGGTAATAAGAGATCCATGTAACATATGTAGCATGAAAAGATATTTGTTCTCTCTGTTTTGCATGGACCCAAATTTTCATGAAATTTGCATCTCATGCAACGAAGTTAGGCCTTAGGACTTGTGACTCAACCACTTGGAGAAGGAGAAATAGAGTGGGAAAGAGGTTAAACCTTACCTAGAAGAGAGGGGGAAAGGGGTTAAAAACTCACCTGCTGCTGAGAGAGATGCTGAGACCAAAGAAAGTGCATATTCCGAGTGACATGGTGAGAGAGCAGATGAGCGTTATGATTGCTGCAACTCCCAACCCCACCTTACTCTTTACCAGGTCAATCTTACCTGGAGAACAATAGGTGAGCATCACATGACTGTCATGTGACTGATGACTTATGAGTGTAATGTGCCAGTCACATGACAGTAGTATGATCAGTCAATAAGTGATCATGATCTTATGTGACTGATCACATGACTGTCTTATGACAGATGGAATGATCACATGACTGTCATGTGACTCACCCACTGAGAAGGAGATGTAGAGGAAGACTATGAAGTAGACACTCAGTAGAGGAAGAAATTCCATCAGATTCCAGTCAGGCTACTCGGAGAGGAAAAAGTGAGAGGAAAAAGTGAGAGGAAAAGTTATCTTTCACAAAACCAACAAAGGAAACTTACATACATACAGTAGATTTGGACTTCCTAATGGGAATGCAGCAGTATATAAGCCAAATCAAACATTTTTAAATTTAGCCTTATGCAAGTGTCAAATTATCTTAATTAATGCTCAGTCAGGCAAGTAAAGAGCCACTTTGAGCAATTTTACATCTGTATAAGCTGATTATAGTTCAGTATATAATAATGAATGCCATCATGGACAGGACACCTCATAATAGAAGTGTTTGATGAAGTTGGCCCGGGAGTCAATGGGTGTGGTCTCCACTCCCGGAGGCCACACCCCTCTAATTGCCCCGACGCAGTGGGTGAGGGGAGAGAACCGGGAGACGCTGGCGTCCAGGAGAACGGGTGATGGAGAACGTGTGTGACTTGGTGAGAGGGGAGGAGGGGGAGGGGGGAGGGGTGGATGAGTGCTCCTTCTGCCAGAACCCTCCGTAGAGGAGCTCTTTTGTGGTCTGGAACCCCAGCACCTGACCCTCTGAGTCCCTGTGTGTGTGTGAGAGAGAGAGAGAGAGAGAGTAGAGCGAGCATGATGGAAAGACTGTACTATTATGCAACTATATAGATCTAAAATACTCTCTGACCAGCGAGAAAGAACAAAGTCAAGTAGAGGCGACAGTATGCCGGGAGGGTGGGTGTGGTCGAGTTCAGAGGTCAAACTGACGGCAGCTGGATGGAGCACTGGGTAGCAAGACCTACATATGTACATACATACAGTACATGTACATGTTACCATTCAGAGACCATGCAAGTTTGTATATGATTATACAGTACAACTAATTTTCTTGAACATGGTCAGTATGCTTGGCGCACTAAAAGGGAGCCAATTAAAAAATACTGACCAAGAGGAGGTAGTAAGTACAACAATGATTTTTAAATGAAGTATATACACAATCCTAAAACCTTAAGAAAAAAACATTCACGATTTCAATCACTCGCTAAAGGTGTCGCCATAAGATACCTGGTCTTTTCTCCGAGGGTGTGGAGTAGAGAGGCAGCTACAGCTTTACTTGAGCTGAAGTGAGACTTTTGACAGAAGGTGGAGTGAGAGGAACAGTTGACACGAACGTCCACGTAGATCTGCTGAGCCAGAGCCACCGGCAAACCTCGAAACTGAGAGAGAGAGAGAGAGAGAGGTAGGGAGGGAGGAGGAGAGGGAGGAGGAGAGGGTGGTAAGAACTCTTGGACTCAACCCCCATGATTGGTCCACTCAACATTTTGCTATTTATATTGCATGCAACTTTTTGTCTATCATACCCATACATTTGAAGTGCATGCAATTTTTGTCTCACGCAACAAAGGTGCACCGTGTATCTTTGCCGTAACACATTAGCTACCTGTCTTCTCTGCCAAGATCACACAACCCTAGACCATCCCTCCGTAGCGTTGCAACGTCATTAGCTACCCTTCTTCACTGCCAAACTAAGGCTAATGAGGCATCTAGCACGCAGGTGTATGCACATGTAGGGAACTAAGCTCATCATTTTACATACATATTTGAGTTTTACTAACCCCCGGTCTCGTTATTATTTTTTGCTTCTGTTGCGTATCTGTTGCATATTACTGGCGTAAACTTATCTTGATGGGCCTTGAACGAGTTCATTCCATCTCTATGCTTCTTACAACATCTACTACAACCTTTATTCTATGTACATACATGCATGGCTCCCTGATATCTGAGAATAAAATGGACCCCCGCCCCCCCCCACACAGAAAGCAGTACCCCACACTACAGCCTAATTAGCTAGTGGAGTACATCCACAGTCGCTACATTCATGGACGAAGTCGCATTTCTTCCTTATAATGACTCTACATTCACGAGCAGTGACACACAACAGTGGGCGGAGATTGGTAAACCCAACAATGACCATAGTCACAAACGCACAGCTATTTTTAATTGGAATATTGGGTTGAGGCCTGGCCCATAATGTTGACATAAAGTAAGCTATTGCATTTCCAATGTTTATGTATAGCACAGCGAAATGAACCCTATAGTGACTACTAAAGCAAACAGCAAATTTTTTAACTTTGAATTGTAAATCAGACTTTATGCATTGCTCACCCAGGATGGAACGCGGCCAGAAAACTGCGTGCTATTGTCCACGATCCATTCCATCCCCTCTCCGAGAGCCCCGCCCCCTCTCCCCGCAGGGACACGGTAATTGAGCCACGGAGATCTCCATGGTTTCGGGGAATTCAGGTCTCCAGTCGGCGTTACGAAGAACGGCAAGCTGAGGAGGGAAGAAGGGAATTATTTCAGGACACGGTCTGCAGCTGTCCTAAACGTCGTACTATTAATATCAGTAACGAAATGGAGATGTGTTCTATATCTTCAGGATATTGAATGGTAAAAGCTGAAGGATTCTAAAACCTGCTATAATTGGAGTAAATTACGAAAAGTAGGCACTTAGCTAGAAACTTTAGCATTACCACGCAAGGAGTGATATTGCGAATGCTATAGTTGATTAATGATGCAGAGTTGCAGGTTGCATTGACGGAGAGACGGATCCTGGAACACCCCTGCTCACCTTGTTACGACCACCACAAGGAAGACGAAAGCCAGCATGGAGATGGGGTAGCTAGCACAGAGGAGACCGTGGGCGTAGTACAACCCCTCGACCGACACTCGTCTTCTCACCCGCCACATACTCTCTCTCTGGCCTGCCTGCAGCAGCTAGCTATGACATGCAGCTCGACGTACGTCCGTCGAAACCGCCGCCAAATTCGAGCACGAAACGAAAAACACGAGTGGAGACGACCGATTTGTCCAAGTGGGCGTGGCTAAGTCTCGTATTGGATGACGTAATTGATAATGTGATCTGGGCGAGGCACGTGATTTTGTTGAGGCGCGGCGGAGACCAAGCCACCACCAACATTCACTTCTTGTCTCCTCTCTCTGCCTTTTTTCAGAGTCTGCAGCTACTAGCTACATAGAAGGAAGAGAGCAGAGGTGTCATGGCTGGAGATTTCGAGGGGAACCCGTTCGCGAGCGAGGAAGGAATCAACCCGTTTGCCGTACGTTTAGCTTCCTTCTAAACGAGGGCTACGTTTTCGCGTGCCCTGGGCATCTTTTGGCCCTAGCCACTGCGTTGGTGTAGCATGTTGACAGTAAGAGAAAGCACCAAGGAGTAGCCACCACTTAGCACTTAGTACATACTTTTGTTTGTGCTATTAGAGTTGTAATATCGCGAGCTGTTCCTCTAATGCAGGACCCGGCGGTTACCCAGGTAACAGAGCCTCCACCCAGCTCTGGACCGGATGAATATAACCCCTTTGCAGAGGGGGGAAAGCCGGCAAAGAAAGCGGAACCAGAGGTAGGAAATGGAGAGGGAAGGGGGAGGGAAGGGGGAGGGGGGAGAACAGGATAACTGGGTGGAAGTCGGTTTAGACATGAGTATGAGGGTTAGACAGAAGTTTGTCATTATGTATATGGACATGTTTGTCTAAGACGGTGTGTTGAGTAGAACACGGAGCTACGAGAGTGTATTGTGAATACTAATTAAGTGCAAGGGGTCTGAGCACTATAGAACATACAACATACTGTGGATCTACCATATGTATGTACTACGCAAAGCCACCTGTACCATCCCACTGTTTTATATTTACACATACCCACATACTCCCCTCCTCTTTCCCCTAACTTCCTCCTGTTTCCCACTCCACTCTCTCTTGTCTCTCCTTCCCTCTTCTCCCCCTCTCATCTTCCTCTCCCCCCTCTCTCTCTCAGCTACCCAGGTTGCCTCCTCCACCCACCAAATCAGACATAAAGGCCAAGAACAAGGCGGCCAAGGCAGCCAAACCCAAGAAAGTTGAACCACCTCCAGCCTTCGTCCAAGCTAAAGATGACAAGCCTCCAGCTTACAACAGTGGGGTAAGTATTGTGTCGAATAGTGACATATGACAGAGGTAGTGTACATGTGTATTAGTGAGGTGTTGTATTTCAATGGTGCATGCTTGCAAGAAACCGTTCTTGAGGAGAGACAGGGTTTCCTTATTGGAGAAGTGTCCTCATTTCAGGGGTGTCCTTAGAGAGGGGGTTCCAACCCTGTGGAGTTACAAATACTACATATGGAGTAGTACAGCATTCACAATTCTCCAGGGACTCTGTCTCTAGCTCCTAGGATGTACTGTGAACAGTCTATTAGCAGAGAATGCTGGCTGTTTACTTTTTCTTCCTCTCTTATTCTTTTCCTAGGCCGGTCCTTTTGCTAACCAGGAACAGTCAGAGCTGGAAAAGAGAGAAGCTGTAAGTTTAACCACCGTGGAAGCTTGATTTTCTGTGTATCGTTCGGAGGAAATGGGAAAACCTAGGAGTTGTGTGTTGTACATACATAGCTCAGTGTACATTATGGTGCACTGTATATATACTTCATGTCAGTATCCATGGACTCAGTGAATGGGAGAGTCTCTGAAGCAAGTTCTATATCTTCCCTCCTCTAAACGAGCAAACAGCCCTTACGTATTATGTATACACCAGACTACTAAGGCTCTCTGGTGTTCTCTGATGCCATATTATGGAGGGAAACTTTCAATGGGACCCACTGCTAATGTTGTTTTTATGTAATGGGGAAATTTCGAGGGAGAAATTAAACTTCCCCTGAAATTTACAGTTTTTAAAACTTACTTCCTCGAAAATTATAGTAGTCTCCGAGACCACTTTTTCATTGGACCAATCTCCCCTCTCTCTTCTCCTCACTGACATTATTGTTACTTTTCCCCTGCCTCAGGAGATTGCCCAGAGGGAGAGAGATCTCCAGGCGAGGGAGAAGAACTTGGAGAGACTCGGTCCAATTTTACGGGAAAACAACTTCCCTCCCTTCCCCGCCTTCTGCCCCTCCCCCCTCAAACCCTGTTTGTACATCAATATCAACGTCGAGGTCCCGCCCCCTGAGCGATGGAAGATGTGGGCACTTCTCGGTCTCATGATATGTGAGTGAAAACAATCCAATTTTTTTAACTTTGTCGTTAAACCAGAATAGGTTAGAACCTATGGTTAAACATTATGTGTGTAGGGTTTTGGCGTCATGGCGCATGGTGTAACTTGCATTACGGAGCTGAAGACTTTCAAGTTTCAAGTTTCTTGATGTGTAGTTGGTTTCCCATTGCCTTCCAACCACTAATGAGCTTGGGTACATGTGTGAGTGACAGTTTGTCATGTGACTGCATGAGTGTGCAGACTTTTGGAGCTAACGAGAAGACATGTGACTTTGACAGCTATAGTCCACCATGGATTTTGACCCTCTCCACATTGATTGCATCATCCATGGATTTATATGTATATATGTGTTCCGTGGACCTATTATACCCATACTTCAAGGTCATGCTGTGTATATACTACATGCTGGCCTATACTCACCCCTCTCCCTTTCTTCCCCATATCATCCGTCTCCCCCCTCCCCCTCCTCCCTCTCTCTCCAGTCACCTGGGTGATGCTAGTGTTGAACGTGTTTATCTCGATAGTCGGAGCGGCCGTTTCCAGTGACGGCAACAGAAACGAGTATCTCACGACAATGGGCGTGTCCATCCTCTACCTCGTCCTCTTTGTACCAGGAACTCTGTTCTGCTGGTTTCTGCCTGTCTACCACGCCTACAGGTATATAGTACATATCATACAGTACTTTACTGAAGAAGTTCGCTTTGGTGGCTGTTTCCCAACAAGTCAAACTTAACACTTAGTATTACATATAATATTGTGTAATGCTATTCCACACAAAATGTCAGTAGATATTCTTTGATTCCAGTAATTTTTGTTCCCCGTAATGCGCGTGTGTATAATTGTATAGACAATGTCACCTGTTATAGCATTTTCATCAACTGAAGCCCATGGTATATACACTGATAAAACTTGCTTACATACGTGAGTCAAACTTGCCTGCAACTTCAAATGTATCGATATGATAGACAAAGATATTACGGTCCACCCCTTCTCTCTCTTTCTTGTTTGCGCAGGAAAGACAGTTCTCTGGCCTACATGTGGTTCTTCTTCGTGATGTTGTTCCAAGTACTCAGCTACACTCTCAATGGCATCGGAGCGCCCAACCTCGGGGCCTGGTGAGTGAAACCTTTGGTGACACAAACCTTCGCAAATCATTGAGAGCAACTTTTAATGCAAACATTGTCAGCCAAGAACTGTTGTGTGCTTCTCCTTATCTTGATCTCGCTGTTCATTGCTATCTCGCCTTGTCCCCATTCCTATTTCGGTTTCTTCTTCGACTTGCTGTCCTCATTTATTTGCTTTCTACATTCCTCTCTCACCTTATCCCGCTGCTGCTCCTATTACTACATCTCGTTCTATTTCACTCTCCACTCTCTGTATATTAATGTCTTTATGATGTGCATAGTGGATTCTTCAACGGAGCAAAGCTGTTTGGACCGGACGAGGACCAAAAGGCGGCAGGCGCCATGTTCATCATTATGGGCCTCCTGTGGATAATAGCTGTCCCTCTAGCTATACTCCTAATTATCCTGGTCAGTATATTATATATAACACAGGTTTAGAGCAACCAGTGGGGATTCCCCCTCATCCTTTATCAGTGCATAGCTTGTTTTCTGTGTGCAGCTAGAA
Source organism: Geodia barretti (assembly GCA_030341885.1). NCBI lineage: Eukaryota > Metazoa > Porifera > Demospongiae > Tetractinellida > Geodiidae > Geodia > Geodia barretti. The sequence continues at coordinate 76,071 of CASHTH010000136.1, forward strand.
AACTGTGCTATGTGCTATGAACAGTGTTGTTTAGCAGAGCCTACTTTGCCCTGCTGTGTATATACCTAGAGCACAGCTAGAAAACTGCACTTCCTCCTCCCCCCCTACCACCCAGGTTCATCGGTACTACAGACAGTCTGGCGGTAGTCTCAATAGAGCGACAGAAGAGGCAGTCACTGGGGCCGCCAAGAACAAGGCCGTGAGGGGAGCAGTGAAATCTGGGGTGTCAGCCGGAGTAAAGGCCTCGATGTAGACTATTATTGACTTAGAGAATCTTCTACATCAGCACTCACTATACACAGCAAGCTACTAAAATTTCCATACATAAGTATACAGGAGACGTACATAGTGTGTTTGATGAGAGTTGGGGTCCGTGTGATAATTACGGTTACATACATACACTCTGTTGACAGCTTCATTTGATTCTCATTGTACAGTGTGTGTTTTACCCACACCAGCTTGTACTCTAAGATCAATATTAATTGTTAACGTTGCAAATTTTTTTTATTGGCGTTGACTATCGTTTGTTAACGGTTCCGCCCATTGCTCTGGGTGCGTGGTCTATGGCCCTAGTGCTAT